>VDFB02348193.1:0-19806 GCA_007258455.2 Sequoia sempervirens | reverse complement strand
ATTTCCAGTAGGAATATTGATTACCACGCAGAAGGGGAGAGTTCAAGCCTTAATTTGTTTCCCATGTATTAAAAAGAGGATTTGGAGCAGATGACAGGAAAAGAAAAGAAGCTACGAACCCACATGCCGATAAGCAGTGCTTATCTCCAAGTCAGCTCCGTCTATAGCTAGATTTGGGCCTTCAAATACTCACAATGCAATCTTCTGGTACAAACATGATATATTCCAAAGGTTCAGATAACAATTTTCTCTATGCAAACTTAAATCTAGGTTGCTTACGACTATTTAATCTTTTAGGTTTAAACCCAAAAAAAACTCATTATTTTCCTTGTAAGAAAGAAAGGAACATACTGTTTTGCCTTTTCTAAAGTAAAATTACCTTAAGTAGACAATATTCCTTCAACATTATTCATCTTTTCATTTGTTAGGGTAGTGTCAAAACTCCAGCATTATTTAGGAAAAAAATCCAAATTAATTTCAATACATGATTAATTAAAAAATCAAAACAATTAAATAGAGTTTTGTTGCTCTGAATGTAAGATCAATTGATCTTTGAAGTTGAGTTTAAGTTATAGAGGAGATCAATTTGTTTCAGGGAGATATGTGCTTTAGAAGTTTCTGTAATTTCCGAAAAGGCAATTGAAAAGAAGTGAGAATGAGGGGACGAGGGCAAAGGACAAAATCTGGGTGGGTACAGATTAGGTGAAACACATCATGATACCCTGTAATTTTTCTTGAAATTTGTAAAAGCTTGAAGAAAGTTAAGTCCAATTTCAAAAAGGCATCGCCCATGACAATTATGGTGAGGGCAAACACAACAAAAAGTCACACTATAACTTCAATAGATATGCATATTCATTTATCAGTATCACAACTATGTCTAATTATTACAACCAAAGCATAAGGTCCTGTTAATAATATACACCAAAGTTATTGATTTTCCCAATAAATTTTACATACAGCAAAGGACAGAGAAGCCATTATGGCAGTCTGTAGCTTATTGTAGCAGACTCCTAGCAATTTAACAGTAAAGTTGCTATATTTCCAAGCAACATCCATATCTTGTCGTCAAACATGATGACTACTATTGCCAAATTATGGAATCTGATTGTTTTTGGCACGTGGCGGTGGTGTTGGCAATGTTATTACCCAATTCCATGGATTCCGAGGGGCATCATGTTCAATTGGAGCTGATTTAATCGTTGCTCCTGACTTTGGAACTGGATCAGTTAGATGATAATCATTGAGATTTAGATTGGACAAATCTCTTCGGTAATAATTGTTGCTCTGACCATAACTTTTTACCTGTGCCAAAACATCATGCTATAATGTAAAATCTGACAAACCGAAGTGAGAAAACCTACATTAAAGTACTTCCTCGGTGGAAACAAAAAGCAGGTACTCATGACTAGCACTCAAAATGATGAAAAAACTACGCAATTTGGACTGTATAACTTCTCAGCAGATAGAGGAAGAGAAAAACAAGTACTCACAAATGTGAATGTCTGAAAACCCAAACATTTTATGATTCTCTAACACTATTGTACATCAAGCATTTTCTGCTGAATTAAAATAAATATTTAGATTAGTAAACATACATTGAGTTTCCTGTTTGCTGATACGCCATTGTCACTCTTAAACAAATTCATATCTGTCACAAACATGAAAAAAGCCAATTTTTATTTCAAAAGAACATGAAGACTTAGGCTTCATCACTGACAAGTAAACTCCACCAGAGAATTGGAAAATATTAGAAATAAGAACATAATAATTCAATGAAAAAGGTGTCACAAAATATTGTTGAAAATGAACTGGTTATCGTTTTATTTATAGCTAAATATGTTTTATATTGAATAATACAAAAACCATGCGTTATTATTTATTAACATCTCTGTAAATTTCAAGACTGCACATTTTCAAAATATATGTGAGGCTCCATATGATCAAATATTTAGGTTTGTCCGATTTCAATTGCTCTGTATCTGAATTCAATCATTTCTGATGAAGACATGGCTCATACCCAGAGGCCATAATAACTTTGGAATTTGCATGGTGTACTTGTAACTCACGTTTAACACAAAGCTGAGTCCAAATATAGTACACATGTAGCCCCTTCTAAATAATTGCTAAAACAATGTATTATTAATATATTAGCATTCTCTCCCTTGTTAATAGGGTAATGGACAAGAGTTGTATTGAAGAAATCTGCAATCATTGAAATCCCTGAAGGGTTTCTCAAGCTCAATTTTGATGGAGCTTCCCATTGGAATCTGGAGCTTGATGGAGCTAGCTGTGTTTTGAGAGATTCTGGGGCACAGTTGGTGAAGGTTGGGTCCTTTTTTGGTTCAAAAACTAATAATAAGGCAAAGTGGCTGGCATTGGTGATAAGATTGAGATTGGTTATCTCAGTTGGGTGTTAGAATTTGATTGTGGAAGGAGACTTTATGGTGCTTGCTCATGGTTTTGATAAAAAGAAAACTCATAACTCATAACAGGAAGTTTTGGAGCTTCCTAGAAAAAGATTTTAAGCTCTGTGAGAGCTTCAAAGACATTTTTCACTTATTGTTACATGGAAAGTAACGAAGTGACAGATTTCTTGGCTAATGCAGGCATTGAGTAGATCTCCTTTTAGCTGAAGTTAGTGGCAGAATGGATGCTTGTGTGGGGCTTGGCCCCTCTCTTGCTAGCCAATAGCCTTTCTTAATTGTCTCCTCTTGTCCCTCTGTCATTTTAAGTCCACTTGTTTGATTATTTTATTTTTTCTGGCAAGGGTGGAGGAGACTTTCTATTCATCCTTCAAGGTTGGCATTTTGCAGTTTGGGAAATTATTTCCCAGCATGTGTTAGCGAGATTGCCTTGATTAAATGGCTTTAATTGCCATTTTTTCCTATTATGCATAGCCTAGAAAATTTTCTTTGAAGGTTATTAGATTTTAGCTCTGTGCCTTCTCTGTTGGTTTCCTGTGTTGAATTCTGAGTGATATAGGCATTGTTCAAGTCAAATCTATCCTCAAGCCAAATGATCCAGAGAATACTAGGATTTTTAGGTTTGGGCATCAATTGTAGCTGACATTAGAAGCAAGTTGGGGTACTTCATTGCAGACCAAGCTATTCATGACTGGATTTGGCATGTGGTCTTCCAGAACTAGAGGTTGGGTCATCCATTGGGCTTGAGAAGCAGATTGCAGAGGAGGTTGATTGTGTGTTACCAATCCATCATTTGTAGGAGGAGATTATGATCTTGAGGAAGAAAATCCAAATGGTTTTTCTCCCAAAGGGAGAGTCGGCATCCTTAGCCATGATTATTAACACACTCAAGTCACCCACAAGAATGGTAAGCTAGAAATTTCTAACAAATTTTCTGTCATCTCTGTCAGATGGTGTTTTGCAGAGGGTGGCCAAGTGGATGGAGGTCGAGCTTGGGTTGCAGTTTCACTATCAGGAGGATATCTTGCAGAAGAAGCAGCTAATTCACTGTAATGGCTCCAGTGGTACAAATGTGACTACGCTTGGAGGGACAGGAGGTGGTGGAGCTGTTGGCATTGTTTCAGCCTTCAGGCTTGTTGGATTGAGGAGAGAGGAAGACTATAATGTTTATGGATTGATCTTTCTTTGGCCTGAGTTTTGTGGGCTCAGCTGGTTTTGAACTTTTTTCAGTTTCAGTTTTTACTTTTTTCAGTCAGTTGGGCCCTTGGTTGGCTAGCTTGGGTGCGACTTTGTCACTTAATGCTTCTAGGGTAGTGGTATTTAGAGTTTTGATTGACATGAGTTTTCCCCCTTTGGTTGTACTTTGTATACATTTTTTTCTATATATATAGGTGAGGGCCCCAATAGAACACTCATTTACAAATAAAAAAATATTAGCATACTCTAAAATTAAATTACTACATATGATGTAACAGATTTTAGTATCTACTTTTAATATTATGCTTAATTTTTGTCCTAGCCATTCTCTTTTTACCAATTGTTTAAAATTATCTAATTTTCATCTATACCATATTGTAGGGTTTGTTGAGCTTTGATTTGGGTAGAGGTAGAGTTCAAGTGCTCCAATTTCTTTTATGTGTATAGCTTTGCAGAGTCAATAGATGACTGTAGGAAAGCTATCACCAATATAAACATGTCTGCTAGACCAGAATATTAAAATAGGATTCCAATTTTCTGTTCTTGACAATAGAATTTGGGCTTTAAAACTTCAAGCATTAAAATATCAGTCCTCCAGTTAACAAATGATACTCCATTGGATCCAATGAGATTTTATGGTCCACGCCAACACTACTGCAGAGTCAATTTCAGAACAATTATACAGATAATTTTACACAAATAGTTGCACCTAGGGTTGATGCATCATGCACACAACCAACTACAAATGCACTGGGGACTCTGCAACTTCTAAACCTACAAACTATGTTTTAGACAATGATGTCTTCACAAGAGATATGTGGAAACAATTAGTCTCTATGTTTGAGTTCAAAGTTTAGAAATATCATAGCCATGTCCTGGCCGGTAAGCTAACTAATGTTCTGTATACTGCTAGTGTCAGCTAGTCGTGTCTATTATTTGTTACATTGGTTTTGAATGAACTTAACTACTTGTATCTAAATAGGAGGAAGAAGAGGTTTACCTTTAGTTATATGGAATATTTGCCTCCTGGATAAAGGCAAGGGGTGGGTGGGTTTCTGTTCAGAGGGTATGGTGTAGGCTGCTAAATGGATTAGAAGAGTATCCAGTCAGGATGTGGCTCAGCAAGTGCTGATCAGACACCATAATTTGTCAGCAAATTATAAATTTGGTATTAAAAGCTTCTTTGCTTAAGAACATATGATTTTCAATGTAGTTGTTAACTAGGTAGGGTGTCTTTAATATTTTAAGATAAGACATTCAAGGGTTTCAAAATCATTCAAACCTAAGAAAAACCAGAATATGTTTCTTCACAAATATAACCCTAGAAGATTCCCTTGGATCATTCCCTGGACTTGGGAAAGATACTGCAAGAATGGGATTCTCCATTGAGAGGCATTTAAGTCACAAACGAAAGATTGGATTCTTTGGATAGACATTTCTAGAAAGCAGGTTCTGAACAGAACAAATAAACCTGCTTTCTAGGAAAGTCACATCTGTGATTGACATGATGATAGATTTGGAGTTAAACCATCTGGGATGGATACAATTTGGAGACAGAATTTGGTCAAATGGTAAGCTAGTCTACATTTTCAATCATCATTACATTATATCACATTAGGACACAATGTAAAGTTGCTAAAATAATGCGCATTTGTATTTAACAAGCAACAAAGCAAGATTATCGAGGAAATGGTAATGTATAAGACCATTTGTTATTATTTAAACCAAATGGCAAATTCTGATGCTGAAGCTGGAAAACACCTCAAAAGCTATATTTGAAATTGGAATTAAATAGAAATCTGAACTAAAAAGTACAAACTAAAAATCTCTTTTAAGTCTTTCAAGATTGAAATCTAGAAGAGATATATGGTAACAAACAACAAAGTAAGCACTAAACCTCACAAAAAACTAAATAAAACTTTATCATATTTTGAAGAAGTGTGATTTCTAGCTCAGGCCTTAAATCTTCAACCCTGTATAATTTGAGATGGACCAAGATCAGATAAAGTATGTCTGTATGGCATACCATAGACCTCAGGAATATCAGCATCAGCTCAAGACAGCAATGGCATGTCAAGGTATGTCTCAGTAATACAAGACAATCCAGTCAAATATACAGAATCTTGCACCAGCAGATATAAAGTAATGCAACCAAATGTACTTGAGAGCATCAAGGGACTTTGAGGAACATGAAGCTATCAAAGTTTGAACAATTACTTCAGCAGGGTGGTTTACCTACTGGCAAACCTGTCATTTAGTTATGAACCACAAAAGACATTTGTTTTTAGCCTGGTAATTTGATAGGAGAGGTTCGCCAGCCAGAAAGCCCATCAAACTGAAAATATGTCTTTCAGGCTTTTTTGTTTCCAAGGTCACTTTGATTTCCATTCTTACAATTGTTTCATTTTTGTGCATAAAGGATAACTTTTGAATGAGTAGGTTTCCTTTTGGTAGTCTCAACTAGACTCAGCATGTTAGAGAGATTGATTACAATACAAACAGAAGATTTTTCTACTCAATATCTGTTTCATGTTTGTGCATAAAAGATATTTTTTGAATGAGCAGGGGTTCCTTTGGGCAGTCTCAAGTAGACAACATGTTGGAGAGACTGATTACAATACAGACAACAGAGTGGGGGTTGTGAGAAATTACAATAGATTTGCTTGTAAGGCCATAACATTTCTAAGATACAGTTTAGAGCTGATTCTTTCTAAACTCTATAGTTTTCTTAGTGATTGAAGGAAACAAAAGGCGTGGCATTATTTCTCACTGGTGCAGGGGTTCCTTTTGGCAGGCTCAAGTGGAGTCAGCATATTAGAGAGATTGATTACAACACAAGCAACAGAATGGACGGTGTGAGGGATTAGGCATCTGATACCAAGGCCACAACAATTCTAAGGCCCATTTGAGAGCCAATTCTTTGTAAATTATGTAATTCTTTTGGCGATTGAAGGAAACAAAAGGCATGGCTTTATTTCTTTCTATGGTTTTCCCCACCACAGGTTTCTCTTGGGTAGACATGGTGTTATTCTTATCTGTTAAATCTTGTTGATCTCTTCCTTTATGTTCTTCTGATTCTTAGTTTATTGAAGCGTTTGTATCAACTGGAGCATGATTTCAATTTATTTTCACTGAAATATAAACATGAATCTTCTTGTAATAGTCATAAGGAGGCATATGTTAGTTTGAATTTAAACAAGGCCTATGTTGAAGAGTTGTCTCAGAAAAGAATTGAGCAATTACAGATTATATTGCTATCAAAGACATTCTCTTTCATCTTTGTATGGGTAAATTACAAGTCTGTGCTCCTGACCTTGTTAGAGAAAGAAAAAGGTTTTGGAGACTCATTGCTTTTATATTGGAAAATTGGTTTAAGAAAATAGAACACACAAGTCAAAAACTATGACCTAAAAAAAGATAATATCAAAAAAGCAAGGTTGCAGAAATTGGAAATGAATGTGGTCAATCTCTCTTTGAAGATGGAAAAAATTGTGGTAACCCCTAGTGGGAATCTTGGTGTCTCTTTTGATCAACCCCATCAGCATAAGGGAGAAAAGTAGCACAAAGGTAAAGGACAGAGCTCAAGTAATGCACCATTGCAACCATGATTTAAGGCGATATCCAAGGTTGAAATTCAGCCATACGAGGAGTGGATGTAAAGAAGCTTGATTATTTTTCTTCAAAAACTTGAGTTATACTTTATTGTGCACCATATGAATGAAGAGAAACCAATCTTCCACGTTGAAGCTAGCCATTATGCAATCACACAGTGCAAAATCTATCAAGAACCATTAATGCCACAATTGTATGAATTCAAGATGTTGATCAAGTCATAACCATATACAATCGGCTACGTAATAACCATATACAATTGGCCACAAAGATGAGCAAAAAGTCAATTGGTTTTATTTTCTGGAAAAAAAAAAAGGAATACAAAGCATGCAAGATTACACCATGAAGATTAAAAGCAAGCCATCAATATGATAAGTTCTCTAAGGGATGAAAATGTGGTGCTCAAACACTTGGGAGGTTTAATAGGTATTCAAGGAGAAACAGTTTACTTTTTAAGCCAAACAGTATTGATGAGGCATATGTGAAATCCTGATACATAGCGGCAGATAAGAAGAAAAATCAGCAAGGAAGTCCTTCCAAATCCAATCAGCAAGTTCACGCCAAGAAGAAAGGAAAAAGGAAATTGTGGTACAAAGCAAAGAGAAATGTTACCATTCATAAATGCAAGGATCCCTAGAATCATTGCAAACATGGCAATGTAGATAAGCATACTGAAGAAAGATGTTATACATCCCAAAGAATTGCAGTAACAGATATCCCAAGAAGACCATGAAAAGCATAGTTGATGGGAAAAAGGCTGAATGCAATTATGATGTTTATGACAAGGTGACAAGCACTACAATGTGAAAAATTGTACATATGTGCAGCAAAGACGCTAAGGAGAATGAACAGACAGTATGACACCATCTTTGATTCCAGATCTCAAACAAATCTGATTATGGAAAAGTTGGTGAAGCCTGATTTAGAAACTCGCAATCATTCACATATGAACCCTCTAGGATGGGTGCATGGTGATTTTAAAATGCATCAAAACCATTGTAGAGAACCGCCGGGCGCAGTCCCGTCAGAGCTTGGTCCGCCAAGCTAGTCCTGGGAGCCCGGACTTGACCTGCTGAGTCCAGATCGGACTCTACCATTGAATCAAGTCCCGAGCCTGGGACCCGGCCACGGCAGCAAACTTAAGAGGCACTTAAAAAACATAAAGTTAAAAGTTTAAGTTAGTTTTTTTTTTGTTCTATATGTTCTCTCCAACCCTAAAAGCAACCTCATTTCACTCTTTTGGCAAAATAGAAGGAGAAGAGAGAGTTGTGAAGAAAAATAGGAGGAGAAGAGAGGGCAACCAGCAAATTGTTTAAAACAAATGCAAGGTCATATATCATTTGGGAAGCTTCATACTGCTAAGGAGGTGCATTGAAAGTTCATTGCTAGTGATTGGGAGGAGTTTGCATTGCATTCCAAGCCAAATCTAAGAGGTAAGTTTGATTTTAACGGTTTTTTTTGTGTTTTTTTAACAAATAATTCATTGTAATTTGTAAAATCATTGTTTTTAAATTTTTATAGTTTGCATTTTTATTTACAAACCCTACTTGCAACTTAAATAATTTTACAAACCCTACTTGTTATTGCAGCCACATTCATTTGCAAATCAAACCATATTATTATTTTCACAATGTCTCAAACCCCAGTCAGAAAAGACCCTGCTTGGAAACATTGTGAAAATTTTCCCGGAATGAAAAGAGGAGAAACAAAATGTAAATACTGCAAAACAATATATCATGGAGGCATAAATAGATTGAAATACCACATTGCACGCATACCCATCCATGATGCAGTGGGCTGCACCCTAGCACCTATTGAGGCTGTTCGTGAAGTGCAGGTGCAATTAGAAAATTTTGAAATGCAAAAAGAAGTTAGAAAGAGACAGAGGGAGGAGTTGGCGGGTGTTGGAGTTGGACAGGGACTTGGTGCTGTTGGAGGTGCTTCTTCCATGCCTCCATACCGTCCTAGTGCTAGTGCTTGTGCTAGTGCTTCTGCTTCTGCACCATCTATTCCTATGCGTACTCCTAGTGCTGGTGGCGCTGCTACTGCTAGTGGTAGTGGCAGTATTAGCATTGGCCCTAGAGTTCGTAAATCTAGGGTGGACTCATATTTTGTACCACGCACTACTCCTGGTTCCCAACCGTCGCTTGAGAGCATGGGTTGGAACAAGGATGCACATGATGCAGCAAAAAAAACAATTGCAGACTTTTGGTACTACTGCACCATTCCCTTCCATGTAGCCAGGTAATTCTTTTTTCGTTTAATTGTTTTAAAATTTATATTTAAATTTTATTGTTTTAGAATTTAGATGTATCTCACTATCGAATTCAAATTTAAAGTTAAAAACTTAAATCTTTTCATTTTATGACATGTTTTAGGTCTCCTTTTTGGCAAAACATGGTTGATGCAATAACCATATGTGGGGCGGGGTTCAAAGCCCCCAGCGAAGATGAATTAAAGGGCCCACTTTTGACTCAAAAGGTGGCGGATGTGAAAGCACAATTAGAGGAGCAGCGTGTGCAATGGAGGAGGATTGGTTGCACCATCATGACTGATGGTTGGACCGATAGGAGAAATAGGACGCTGTTGAACTTTCTAGTTTCCTCTGGAGGTAATTGTACTTACCTTAATACATTGATATTTGAATTTGATTTAGTGATTAATAATTTAATAAGGCTGATTTATGTTTTTAATTTATTGAATAATTGGTAATTTGGTTTTGCTTATTTTTTCAGGTGACACTGTCTTCATAAAGTCCATTGATGCTTCCGCCCAATTCAAAAATGCCACATACCTATGTGAGGCTATAGAGGAGGTGATAGCCGATGTGGGGGAAGAAAATGTAGTGCAAGTGGTGACAGATAATGCAGCAAATTATGTTGCTGCTGGTAGATTATTGATGGAGAGGCACCCAACTATATTTTGGACTCCATGTGCCGCCCATTGCATTGACCTCATGATGGAGGATCTTGGCAAGCTCCCATGGATAAAAACATGTATGGAATCAGCAAGAAACATTTGCAAATTTGTTTACAATCATGCATGGGTGCTTAACCTTATGAGGCAATACACGGGGTTGAGGGAGTTGTCTCGTCCTGGCATCACTCGGTTTGCATCAAATTTTATCATGTTGCAATCCTTGATTCGGTCAAGGGCACCTTTGAGGCGCATGTTTGCTAGTGAGGAGTGGTCTTCCTCATCCTTTTCTACAAGCACTGCAGGGATTGCTGTGGCTGATTGCATATTTGATGAGGCAGGGTTTTGGACACCAGCAGATGAGATTGTGAAGGTAACATTTAATTCTTTATTATGTTTTAATTTTTAATCATATCTTACTTTTATTTGTTCATTTTCATTGACAGTCACACTTACTTATTTGTGAAACATGTTTGCACTTTGCAGTTTATTGAGCCCTTGCTAGTTCTCCTACGAGTTGCAGATGGGGAGAAGCCCGCAATGGGCTACATATATGAGGGCATGGATAGGGCCAAAGAGGCCATTAGATCAGTCTATGGTGGAGTTGATGATAAGTATCGTCCCATTTGGGAGATCATTGATAGGAGATGGCAAAACCAACTCCATAGGCCCATCCATGCAGCCGCATGTTTCCTAAATCCGGCCTTCCACTTCCGCCGTGATCTCCGTGCAGATAGAGAAATTCTTAGTGGGCTCTACTCGACGATAGAGAGAATGTTGCCCGCTGTTACTACACAGATAGTGCAGGAGATAGATGCCTTCACTAAGGCACGAGGAGACTTCTTTGCACGTCAAATGTGCAAAGATAGTAGGACAACATTAATGCCAGGTAAAAATATATTTAAGGCCATAATTTTCATCTTTTTATATTATAATTTATTATTAAATGTTGAACTTGAACTTGAAACTTGAAATGAGATTGATTTTGTTTCTTTTTCTCATCTCAGATGGATGGTGGGAGATGTTTGGTTCTGATACACCGAACCTGCAAAATGTTGCCATACGAATATTGAGCCAGCCATGCAGTTCATCCGGTTGTGAGCGCAATTGGAGTATGTTTGAGCACATACACTCCAAGAAGCGCAATAGATTGACAGTGGAGAGGATGAATGACCTGGTATATGTTCATTACAACCTTTGGCTCAGATACAGGAAGGTTTTTGACCACGACAACACCCCGATCTGTTTAGAGGAGGTTGATCCACAGTCTGAGTGGATCACTGAGGCTACAGACGCAGTCTTTAGTGACGAGGACCTTGATTGGGTGGACCAGGCAGAGAGAGAGGCTGAGGTTGTAGCCATGGCTGAGGAGGAGGCTAGAGCACGAGGAGACATAGCTACTGGTGGTGAGAGTGGTATGGGGACTCAGACACAGGCAGAGACTATGGCTGCAACTGCAACATCATCCAGGACCTTTAGACGCCTTCGTAGGAAGGATGCTGGCTCCACTATGCCATAGGCATAGAGTGATAGACTTATAGCTATTGTTTTGAATCTTTTGATATTTCATATTTGTATGGAACATTTGATGTCATGGATTTCATATTCCATGAGTTTTGTATACATTTGACTAATTTTATATATCAAAGTATGTTATTTCCTTCAGCAGTGCAACTAGAATTTGTGTACTTTATACTTATGTGATCATTGTATACTTGTGTATGTGATCAAATTTTCTTTTATTTGTGTTGTATTCAATAAAGGGTGCTTGAAACAAGTTTTAAATCTTTAAAAATATCTAATTTTCTAAGGTTTTTTCAACTTTTTTCATTTTGCCGAAGTCTGCCCGAGTCCGAATCCGAGGTGAGTCAAGTCACCCTAGCCGAAGGGCCGAGTCGAGTCTCGTAACTATGATCAAAACAATCCAAAATAATATTTTCCACTTGTTCAAGAATCAAACTACAATGATGAGGTAGATATTATGGACCAATATTGTGTATACCATTTATATACATATGAGATGCAATTTTCATAAGGAAGATGGAAATTATCGCCTAGTAAAGGATGGAGAGTTGTACATCATCAATGCATACAAAGGGAAAGTCTTAGATAGCATTGATGAATGCTAATCAAACAAAGAGACTCGTAAATGCTAGACAGAAGTTAACATTGCTATTTTTGAGGACTAAGAAAACAAGAATGGTTAAATTAAAGACTTCATTTTATGAAAAAGAGAATAGAAGCATCGATTGGACATTTTAATTCAATCACTTTGAGAAGTATTCTTGTTCCCATTGTCATCTGGGAAACAGGTGAAGGAAATAAAATTGTTTCCCAATTTACTATTGCCAAACATTGGCTTGTATATCAAATGGGGTCAAGAAGCAATTTTAAGACTTGCTGGAACAACATATATTTTGTACAAGTGCTTCACCATGTGGTTTCCCCTTAGTAATGGTCTTGAAAAAAAGATGGAACATTGAGATAGTACATTTATTAGAGAGCATTAAACAAAATCATTACAAATAATGTGTCCTCCAAGGATAGATGACTTGTTAGGCCATCTACAACATGTCAAATACTTACTGAACTGGGCTTAAATCAGGTTACTACCAAGCTCAATTGAAGGTGGATGACATGTAGATGGCTACATCCAAAATCAAAAAATACTTGTGTAAGTGGCTTAAATGCCTATTAGGGTTATGCAATGCACCAACAAACTTGACGAAGTGTAATAAATGATGCACAAATTCCATTCATATCATACATGATTATATAGTCGAATGAAATTGGTTTTTAGCCATACATGGAAGGAACATCTAGTTTATTTACATGTTTCAGAGATAATAAAGAAGAATTACTTACTGCTAAATCTCAAGAAATTTGATTTTGTAAAACATTTGCTAATTTGTTTGGGCTATATGGTCAATGGAGGAAAATTGAGAATTGACGTGAAAAATTTAGAACCATTATCAAGTGGCCAAAGCTTTTCTATATGACCTAAATGAGGAATTTTGTGGGCATTGTCCAATACGAAGTGCATAGCTTCTTTCTCTACAATTGCAGCTCCCCTATACTCAATTTCAGCTAGTAATCAATCACTTATTTGGGGATAAATCAGCAAGTCTCTTTTGAGTCATTGAAGTATAAGGTTAGCAATGCATCAATGCAAACAAAGAATCCAACAATGGGTGCAATAGCTAAGCTTGAGCCATTTGCCCATGAAGTGTATGGAGAGGAGTATGGAAATGATGAAAATTTTGGAGATGTATATTTCCATTTCTAAGGTGCTGAAGAGAAAGATTGTGGAAGTAAGACCAATTCCTACATCAAGGATGGACTACTCTACAAATTGGGAAAGCTATATGTACCCAAACATGAAAGAATGCAGCTCATGAGAGAAAATACAATTCAAAAGTAGAGTGGCACTTTACAGCAGGAAAGACAATTGCTAGTTTGAAATGATATGCACATTGACCAAATATCTAAGAGGATGTCTCCAAATTCATCTTTAGGCATGTATTATGTAGTACAAGCTTACCTAGCAATAGGAAGCTTGGGTTTCACATTCCATTACCATTCTTGTGTAGGTCATGCAAGAGCGACCCCATGGATTTTGTAAGTGGATTACATGTGTCCAAGCAAGGGCATGCTTATTTATTTGACATAGCATATCGAAGCTGTAAAGACAATTGCTAGTTTGAAACGATATGCACATTGACCAAATATCTAAGAGGATGTCTCCAAATTCATCTTTAGGGATGTATTATGTAGTACAAGCTTACCTAGCAATAGGAAGCTTGGATTTCACATTCCATTACCATTCTTGTGTAGGTCATGCAAGAGCAACTCCATCGATTTTGTAAGTGGATTACATGTGTCCAAGCAAGGGCATGATTATTTATTTGACATAGCAGATCGAATTAGCAAGATGATACTCATCAATGCAAAAAGACTATCAATTGTCAAACCAATGTGGTGAATAGGAAATTGGTGTAGATCTTAGGGGGATATAACGAGAAACATCAAAAGACATGGGATTATAATTTAAAATGCATTCAGCATTCCTACAGTAGGGTGGTACAAAACTAGACATAGTTCTCCATTTAAATGATGCATTGGGTATTTTACTATTTGCCTCCAACATCATTGGATGTTGTGTATGGCAGCAAGAATACAATATATAAGATGTAAACTAGGGGGCTTCAAGGGTCAAGAAATCAATTGAGATAATGTCCCTTCAAATGATTCATAAATTTGGGGTAGCTATGCTACAGACCAATTTATGACATATGGATTTAAAATGAGATGCTCCTAACTACCTTTGCATGCACTTTACCACCTCTACTGGCTGCCTATGACATATGCAACAAAGGATTTAAACAGAAATATCCCAAATATGGATAAAAAACTTGCATTGTACACTAAAATGCAACACATGTATGCTCAAGAGAAACCTCCAATCGGGTAGAAAACCCCAAGAAGAATGAGTTATACTCCTCATGTCACTAATCCACAGTCATACAAGTTACATTGCCTTAATCGGTTCACAGTCATACCCACATACTATCCTGAAATGAACATGTCTCGGGCTTCCCTCCTGCGGATGTCCCTTCCTAGTCGGGCCAAGTACTGGTTTTGAGGTTGGGGCCTATCATTCTCGATCCCTCGAGGGTCGACAAGTAGTGTGTGAGGATCATCCGAGGCGCTACTCCTAGCTGCTCAGAGCATCTTTCTTCGGCTTGTTTCAAGTTGGGCCTTCGCGACTCTTTAGAGAGGTTTTTCGATACTATTTTTAGTAAGTCGTATGGAATGCTATTTTGGGCAGGCACCTAGTTCACTAATTAGCTCGAGTTGACCCGCCTTCTTGTTGGTCGTGTGGAAAATAACGGAGTATTTAATGATTTATTAAATACTAATATTTTGACTTTATATTATAAAGTCACTTTATTAATGTATTTAAATATTAATGATAATGGCGTATTATAAAGTATTTTTAATACTTTATAATAAAGTGAAATAATTAATATAATGAATAAGTATTTATTCATTAATGATGGGGGCACCAATTATTAATTATTTTTCTCCTAAGTCAAAAAGGCGAATTTAATCATTATTTAAATGATTATTAAAAAAAGGATGCTAGGGTCGAATTTCTCAAGAAGGGTATATATTCACTACCAAGACAAATTGAACTCGGATGTCATGATTATTCAATTTGTCTTATTTTGCTCTGAGCATTGAAGTTTGCAAACCTAGGGTTTCAGCAGACGTTTGATTTTGAAGAACGATACCTCTTCAAGATCTGGCATACTGAGGCTATGAAATACCAGTTGAAGATTGTCGTACTTGGTGACTTCATACAGAGGTTGCAGTTGAGCTTATTGTTTCGATTCAGGGAAGGAATTACAGAGTTTATTCATCAGTTGTTTAAGGCGACTTATCAAAGACCTTTTATCAAAGATCTGGCACTTAGGGTCTTGAGGCCGTATTACATTTCTTGCTGCTGCTGGGCCATACATTTCTGTACCAGCAAGGCCATACCATCTTCCACAGGAAACCATGCCTCCAGTCTTCAACTTCTATCATTTGGATCTTGTGCGCCTAGGGTTATTGAAGCTTTTGCATCATTTCCAAAGTCTGGAGATTGATCTTCCATTCAGCCGTACCATTCATCATTGTTTTCTGGCGCCTACAAGTCTTCAGGTTCTTTTCAAATAAAATATTGTTTTGTTCTTCTGAGATCGATTTCATTTGTTAGATGAGTTCTGGGAAGCAATAAATACATGCGCCTTTACCGTCTGAGCAATATTGATGCATATTTGTTGTCCATTTATTTATTATGAATTTTTAAAGCATTTTAGAGCAAAATCGCAGTTTTCTTGTTTATTGCAAAAATCATCAAAATCGCAAAAAAATACAAAACAAACAAAAATCAGTGATTTCAGTTAGGGTTTTGGGTTGAGAGACACCTGGTCTCTTACAGTTGTATTAGAGCACAGTTTTCCTGCCATCCTGTGCTTTTTCAGTTGTTTTTTTCAGAAAACAAAGTGCTTTTTGGTTGCTTTTTCATGAATAGAGACATCATTCATTATACCGAGGGTATAGGAACAGGCAGAGTTGAGGATTGGACAGGTCCACCTATTCCTAAAGGTGAGACAGTGTCAGGAGTATTGGGTATTCACAGATCTAGCTCCAACAGCAGCGAGAACAGTGTCGCAACCCTGATGGCAAACCGGGAGATCCCTGCAGAGACACTTAGGGATTCAGGGAAAGCGCATGCAGAGGGTGATATTACTGAGGGGGAGTTTAGGGGCAGGCATGATAATATGATGGACATGATGTCCCAGTTGATGGGCACTATTAGATAGTATACTCCTTCCCAGCCGCACTATATCCAGATTGGACAGTCAAGCAGGACTATGGGCATGGAACAGCCTTTGGCATCAGCACCTCGTTAGCCACCACCGATCTATCATGAGCGTAGGCCTGGACAACCTACATTCATATCTAGACATACCCCACCTTCAACTCCAGAGGCAGAGTAGCAGGGGCATCATCAGGAGTTTCAGCCACACAATGGCATGGCAGTAGCGGATGTGACTAGATTTCATGGTGAGTATCTATCCTTAGCACCTGAGATCAGACAGGCGTTGTCCTTTCATGAGTTTTTGGATGTGCATAAACCCAAAGGGGGAGGTAGATTTGACCGCAGAGCTCCTCAGCACCATCAACCACAGCCACAGGTGAACAGGGATTTACAGTATGCAGTCAGCAAGATCACCTTGCCATACTTTGATGGTTCCGATAAGACATCAGTGAGGTCTTGGGTCTAGAAGTTGGACAATTTTCTATCACTGAGACCTATGCAGGAGGACGAGGCCATTAAGTTTGCTACTTTGCATCTTGATGGGTTGGCGCATGATTGGTGGCATCATGGCATGTACACACTTGGCCATCATGCAGTCACTACTTACCAGGAGTTCACCAGCAGGGTCATAGAGCGTTTTGACAAGAAGGATCCAGAACTCTACTTCAAGGAGCTAGCTCAGCTCAGACAGACAGGTAGTTTGGATGCTTATGTCAGTGAGTTTCAGAAGGTTGCAGTCATGGTGACTGGCATTTCAGAACGGAGACTTGTCATTCTCTTCGTCGAGGGTTTGATGGAGCCTATGAGAGGTTGGGTCAAGGCATTTGATCCTCCTACTCTTCAAGAGGCCATGAGGAAGGCACGTAACATGGAGCTTGTAGCAAGTTCACTTCAGGCTCGACACCCTACACGAGGCCTAATAGGTCTTTTGACAGGAATAGGCCTTTTGACAGAAAGAGGGATCCACCCGATCCTAAGAGACAAAATGCACCACCCTTTGACAGAGAAACACTGAATGATCTACGGAAGAAAAAATTGTGTTTCTGGTGCAAGGCACCCTACGATGAAAAACATGTATGCCCACTTTGTCCCAAGGTTAAAAACAATCAGATGGAATGGTTTTATGAGGGAGAAGAGCAATCTGATTTGTCAGACCAGCAAGCTGATTCCGAGCATTCAGATGATGACAGGTCCGAAAATGATGGTGAAAACGAAGGAGGAAGGAAGCTACAGGAAGCACATCTGACTAGCCTTCAGAGAGATGGGTCGTTTAGACTTCGTGGGGCTCCTAGCAGGTCAGAAGGTGATCACTCTACTTGACACTGGTGCCACTCATAATTTCATTGATGCACGATTAGTAGAGAGACGTGGTATTCAGACAGAGGAGTTTGAGGGTATCCGAGTCAAGGTGGCTGATGGGTACACCCTCAAATGTGACAAAAAGATTACTGATCTTCTGATGCGACTAAACAACTATGAGTTCAAGACTAAATTCTATGTTGTTAATATGGGAGATACCGATGTGGTGTTAGGTATGGCATGGTTGCACGATTTGGGTGAGTTCACACTTAATCTGCGAGACATGGAGATGAAGTTTAAGGTTGATGGGAATCTCGTCCGCATATCCAGGATGGTTTCATTCAAAGGATGGAGAGACTCATTCACAATGATATGGTTGGATCACGGCAGAGTGTATAAGCTGATGCCACGCAGGGGGAGCGTTAGTATGGGTGAGTACCACCCGCATTATCTCAGATATTGAGACCAAACACCCAAAGTGTTTATGACATTCCACCGGTAGACATCCGTGATAGAGGCACGAGCATATCATTGAGTTGGAGGAGGGCGCAAAGCCCATTATGATTACACCCTACAGGCATCTTAAATAACTCAAGGATGAGATTGAGAAGACCATCAATGAGTTATTGGCCATGGGACACATTAGACCTAGCAAGTCGCCTTTTGCTTCATCGGTTGTCTTGGTGAAGAAGAAGGATGGGTCACTGCGGATGTGCATAGACTACCGCCAGCTAAACAAGAGGACGATTAAGAACAGGTACCCGATACCACGCATTGATGAGCTGATTGATGAGATGCACGGTGCTATCTTCTTTACGAAGATTGATTTGAGATCAGGGTACCATCAGATTCAGATGAGGGAGCAGGACATTGAGAAAACCGCTTTCAGGTGCCATTGCGGTCACTTCGAGTTCTTGGTTATGCCTTTCAGTCTAACCAATGCACCTGCCACCTTTCAGGCTACCATGAATAGGGTCTTTAGTTCTCAGCTGTGGAGATTTGTATTGGTCTTCTTCGGCAACATTCTGGTGTACAGTAGGTCATGGAAGGAGCATTTAGCACACTTGGACACAGTTTTGGGTATCTTGGCCGAGGAGTCCTTTTATGCCAAGGAATCCAAGTGTGAGCTAGGCATGGCGGAATTGTTGTATTTGGGGCACATCATCAGTGCCAAGGGAGCGGAGTATGGACTGCTAGAAGAACTGACGAGGCTGAGAGTGGGCGCACTGAGAACCCACGCAGCCTCGGGAGGGGCTTCATTGGGTTGTGTGCTTTTTACTGGAGATTTGTTAGTGGGTTCTCACGTCACACCGCACCCCTTACTGATTTGACAAGAAAAGGGGCTTTTACTTGGTCACCACAAGCGCATGAGTGCTTTGACAAGTTTAAGGTGATCATGACTTCATGTCCAGTGCTAGCATTGCCTGACTTTACGAAGTCATTTGATTTGTTTTGCGATGCTTCAGGAGAGGGCATTGGTGCTGTTTTGATGCAAGAGAGGCACCCTATTGCTTTTGAGAGCAGGAAGCTTAGAGGTCCTGAGAGGTTTTACAACATTTACGACAAGGAGATGTTAGCCATTATGCATGCTTTGGCTAAGTTCAGGCAATACTTGGTAGGCAGCAAGTTCAGTGTGCACACAGACCACAATAGCCTGAAACACTTCCTTGGACAGTGAGACCTAAATGAGAGGTAGCAGAAATGGGTCAGCAAAATACAATCATATGATTTTGATATTACTTTCATTAAAGGGAAGCAGAATGTTGTAGCTGACGCCCTGTCTCGTAGACCTCAGTTGAATGCCATGGCACAAATCTCAGAGGATTGGAGGCATCGGATTATTGCAGAGTATGCTAAGAACCCATGGGCTTCTAGCATTGTTGATAGGACAGAGCAGGATAGTAGGTACATCATTGTAGATGACTTGATCATTTACAAGGGGTAGATTTTTCTGGTTCCCGGTTCTGAGGTGAGGGATACAGTTTT
>VDFB02348192.1:0-29390 GCA_007258455.2 Sequoia sempervirens | reverse complement strand
CTCGTGTGTGTAGAGAATGCGATCACTGAGGAATTATTGTTTGTGCATGAACTTTACCAAGATTCTTATGAACAATCGAAAGCATGGATCAAAACACATGATGGTTTTTCTCACCCTGCAATAGGTTTGATCACTCTCCCATCAAAAGTTGGACCAAAACAATTGGATGTCTCATTCTCCATCATCCCATTGTCGAACCAATTTCGTGTGAAGTTAGGCTACCCGTGGCTACGCTTCATGGATGTCGTCCCATCGATTATTCATAAGTGCTTAAAATTTCCATTTGGTAATGAAATTTTTACTATGCATCATAGTGGGTTTAATCCTTTGCCTTCCCGTGGGAAATTTTCATTGGATTTCTTTTGGCTTGAACCTATGGAACCTATTAAGCCTTGTGAAGGCTTATTTTTCAAATCCTATCAAAAGTTCAAGGCAAAGCACATAGCAGAATTATCTCTTAGCAATATTCCTAAGTCCATGAATGTTCTGCCTTCCTAACCAATCATTGATGAACCTATGATTGAACCAAAATCCCTTCCAATTAACCAAGACAAATCCACCACAATTCCTTTGCCCATTTCCTACAAAAGACCAAGATACAACCATACAACTCCTATGGTGCCTCCTAAAATCAAACAAGTTTATAAACCTAACTTGAGAAAGTGGTTTCCCAACCCTTGATGGTTCCTTTCATTCCTCCCTTGTGGGAAGAAAAGAAACCAATAGTTGATAAACCCACTCCCACACCATCACAACTTGAAAACCGTGCTAGAAGAAATCGAAATGCTAAAGAGAATAGGCATAGACGTCATGTTATTGCTCATTAGTTAAAAGAAAAGAAAAAATCATCAAAACAAGATCAAAATCTAACTCAAACAAAGCATGATGATTCTCCACCTTCGCCACAACAAAAACATGAACCTACAATGGACATTGTCATTAGACCTCCTGTTGTGATTAATTTGGATGATGATGATGAGATTGTTAAGATTGATGAGGAATTGCATAATGAGTTAAATTTGTTATTTTCCTCTTCATGAACTTAGATGAGGGCAATTGTGACAATCCTCTTAACAAGAGTGAATCACCATGTGTTGAACTTGGTGATTGTCCTAGTATGGCACTTGTCGTTGCCCCTTTGGCTACTTATCAGCCTTCCATAGACAACAAGAAAGATTGGGATGTGGATGACTTGCTTTAGGTTGGCTCGCATATGACAGTAGTATTTTCTTTTCATGCTCTTTATGATTGCATGTGTGTAATGTGATCCCCTATATCATGCTACTTGGCATGTCTTTATGTTGGTGAGTTTTTACTTTTTCTTTGGATGACCCTTGTTGTCCGTTGGTGCAAGGATACAAAGGAAGCGAACTTGTTGTGACATTCTATTTGTATCTTCATTCTTCTATATGTCATAAACACTATATTTTATTTTCTCTTGTGTTTTCCTTTTGGGGACAATCCAAAGCGTTGAGACATTTAGGTCTCTTCCATGTTGACCCAAAAGCTTTTCTTTGTTTTCGCTCTCTATGTGTCATTCCTCCTTTGTGTTCTTTGTTCTACAAAGTATTTGGGGAATGGTGACGGCTTCGAGCTCTATTATATTACTATAACAAAGACATATGTTGACCCTGAATCCATGGATCCCTTATGTGTTATCTTTTTGGATTGCATGTGAGGGCAACCTCCTTTTTCATGGCGAAGCTTTATCTGGAAACATGTCATTGACATAGGGATTTCCAAATAAGCTCTCATGTCTTCTTTTAACAATTGGCATTTATCATGTTCTACTTTAAAGTAATTGCTCACAGCATGGTGTTTAGCAATTTCTTTAAAGTGGGGGCATACATTGGCATTATTTCATTTCGACATTTTGGCATTGACTTATGGGTACACAATTTTTGTGATGACTTTACCCATGTGCCACCCTTTTTATGAGTGCACACCTTGTAGACCTAGTGTGTGTTTCTCATCCTTTGGGGCTCAACTAGTGAACAACGGATTTTCTCTAGCCCTCGTGAGAATTTTGTTCGCATAGTGGATAGCAAGTTTTCACTTGTGAACGTTTTTATTAGACAAACAACTTAGGCTTGATCCATACCTTTTGGACAAACAATTGAGACTTGATCCATCCTTTTCCTTTCATTTTTCTCTTTCCATTAATTTTGACATTGAATGATTGCGTATCTTGGTTTGTTGTTGCATGCATGTGTCTCTTTGTGCCTTAGTTGGTTTGCTATGAGATCTTAGATATTGGGGGCTTGATCATCCTCCTCGATCCTTGTCATCTTATCTTCCCAACAGTTGTACAATTGTACCTCTCTTGACTTATTTGTCTACTTCAGTGTGAGTCTGAACATGGGCTCATACTCTCACTAAAGTGGGGGCTAAATGTAGTGTAAATTGTATACCTTTACAATTTCACACCATGTTTGCATCCCCTTAATTAATTGGACTTAATTAAGCCTCTAATTGACCAAATTATGCATTCCAAAGCCTTATTATTCTTGTTTCCCAAAAGACAAACCTATATTAAACAATTGCGAACATTAATTAAATCACCTTGGAAATTTAGTGTCTTGGGCTTAGGTCTTAGGACAAAGGACGAATGGGTTCCCTTTAAGTCCTTGGACCCAATTTTTAATATGTTTTTGGCGGTATTTTAATTATTCAAATTCAAGTTTCAAGTGTCAAGTTTTGAAATCTATTTTTTGGGAAATTAGATAAACACCTATTTATAAAGTTATTTTATCACTTCAAATCTAAGACTTTATGAGATCAATCCTATGAACAAATATTATTTTCAAGAGCATTGATGAACAGATTTATTAGTCATCCACAACAACAATCAAGATCATATCATGTCAAAGTTCATGTGTGTTCATGTCATGTTTTGGAGCTAACATTGTGATGTAGTTTTCAAGCATTCAAGCATCAATCAATCAAGCCAATTCATGCAAGATCCAAACGTTAGAGTGATGTGTTTGACTTCAATCCTCTAAGGGCGGCCATTAAGGGTTTGGTGAGTTATAATAAGATTTGCTCATTCATCAATTCCATCATTTTTTCATTATTTTATTATCACGGTTTAATTACCAACATGGGGTTTGACTAAGGCAAACCCCCATTCACCCAAAAACAAACATTTTTGCTTCTCTCTTTGTATGTGCAGATTTACAAGTGACGAAGGATTGAAAGTTGATCAAAGGAGCAATTCTACAAAGTTGCATAAGTTGTCATCATTGTTGTCAAGCTACGAAAACTCGCTTACAAATTTTATTTTTGGCTTTCCGACAATCAAGCTTGGAGAAAACGGAAGCTTAGATACAAGATCAGGGGACTGCAAAAACTAATTTTGGGCCCTTGCATGAAGACCCATTTTCCCATGGGTGAATGAGTTCTGCTACAGGCCCTAAAACCTACTTTTTATCACAAGTGCACACCATCTTGCCCTTCCCAGATCTGTCTACAAATTATCATTTTTGTTTCTATTATCATAGAATTCTGCATTTCAAGTGTTAGGTCATCTAACTCATTTGATTAATGCACTTTAAAGCATTCCAAAACATTGCAAACCAATCACTTTTGTCATAAGAAAGTAAAGATCCAAAGGTCCAAAATAGAGTTGACTCACCTCAAGGTTGAAAGTCACTCCTATCCCTTTGTGATCTTCTCTCTTTCTAATGAAATTGGGGAAAGGTGTGTTTGAATCCTAGGCCACTTCATCATTCCACATTGATTGAATTCATCCCCCTTTTCCCAACATTTTAGTGTTCAAACAAAAAGAAATTATCTCCAACAAACTTGAAGTTATTCAATCTAAAATGACAGCTAATCAAACTAATATTGATACCTATAATCATGAAAGAATGTTGTGTTCAGAATGGCTTAAGCTTGCTTCAAGGGAAGAGGTGTCTTGGAAATAAAAATCAAATCCAATGGTTGACAAAAGGTGATAGAAATACTAAATTTTACACCAATTGACCCTTAAAAACAGGAAAAGGAACACCATCTCTAACCTCCTAAATGAGAAAGGTGTTTTAGTGACCTTTGAGGAGGATTTTGGAAAAATCAGCAGAGTTCTTTAAATCCCTCCCGCTGGAGCATCTTCAAGCTCATAACCCTAGCTCTAATAAGATCATTAAAGTTATTCTCTCCATTTTAACTCAAGAAGATAATGAAGCCCTGACTAGAGAAGTGACAAAGGAAGAAGTTCAATATGTTGTTTTCTCTTTTGAAGCCTCCAAAGCTTTAAGGTTAGATGGATTATCTCCCTCTTTTTTCAATATTTTTAAGATATTGTGAAAATTGTTGTCATTGTTGTTGCAAAGGAGTTCTTTAGGATAGAAAAATTACTCAAACAACTCAACACCACCTTTATAGATCTTGTCCCTTAAGAGGAGGTTAACTCTATGATGGATTTTAAACCTTTTAGCCTTTGTGAAACTATCTATAAGGTCTTCTCTAAGATCCTAGTTATTAGAATTTAACCTTTTCTTCATAAACTATTCGCTTTAAATCAAAAGGATTTGTTTCAAGGAGATAACTTCTTGTTGTGGTCCTTAGTACTCATGAAGCCCTAAATTATATGGAAAAAAGAAGAAAGGCAAGTATGGCTCTAGAGTTGGACATCTCTAAATCCTATGATAGAGTCTCTTGCTCTTTATTGTCCTAAGAAAGTTTTGATTTAGAGGTAGATTGATTCAACTTATCTATTGATGTGTCTCCACTCCCATGTTTTTCATCATCAATAATGGGACTCTTAAAGGTTCTTTTGGCAATGGAAGAGGTTTGTGAAAGGGTGACCCCCTTTTGTCCTATCTTTTCATTTTGGTTGTTGAAGTGCTAGGAAGGAGCATTTCTAAATTTATTGGTTCCTAGGAACATATTGGTGTTAAGGTTGCTTCTTCCTTAAGATCATCCTCCTACCAACAATTTGTCAATGATACCATCTTGTTTAAAGCCTCCTCTTTTGTTGAAAATCATGGTTAAAAGGATATGTTTGACAAGTATTCCTTTGATGTTGGTCAACATGTCAACTATGAAAAAGGTAGGTATACTTATTTAGTACTAGGATCACATTACAACAAAAAAAATGTGAACATCCTTGGGTGTGCTAGAGTTGGCTTGCTTGCCACTTACATGGGTCTACCCTTCACCATGACAAAAATCACCCCTAACTTATGGTGTGGCATTGTGGAGAGGATTCGGAAAAATCTAGCTAGAAGAGCAAGTTGTTAAGTCAAGCAAGCAAGTTCCAATTGTTAAAATCTTTTTTACAAAGTATCCCAATTTATTACTTGTCTCTATTTAAAATTCATAAATCTATGGCTAAGAATAAAAAACAAACCCAAAAGAAGTTCCTATGGATGGGAATGGAAGAAAACAAAAGGCTTTCCCTTGTTAGTTGGGAGACTATTTGTAAAACTAAGGAGAATGGAGGCTTGGGTCTATATACAAAAATTCAGCAATGCTCTTCTTGCAAAAGTTGGATGGAGCCTAGCCAAGGTCAACAAGAATTGGATCTCAATTATCAAGGCTAAATACTTCCATAATAGAAATATCACTCATATTTTTAACTATTAGAACCTGTCCAAAGGCTCCATAATTTGGAACAATTTAATAAAAAACATGAGGAATGTTGAACAAAGGCCTCAAATGGAAAGTGGGGAAGAGGAATAGGATTCATTTCTAGGATGACACTTGGAGGGATGGAGGCCCTCTCTACTTGCATCATAACTTCTCCCAATTAAGGAAACCTACGACTATTATTCTTTGTAGCACTCTTGGTGGATATTTGATCAATGAGGAAAATTAGAGGAAGTGGAAACCCTTTCAAAAATTATTTAAGATATCAACCTCACTAGTGCCATTGTTGAGCTCCAAAAATATCTAAAATCCTTCCACCTATTTTCTTTCTTCAAGGACAATGAGTTAATTTGGGCCGCCAATGTGAAGGGGGTCTACTATGTTGCCTCTATGTACTCCTTGACTCTTAACTCTCTAAGGTTTGATTCTATTTGGAGGAATATATGGAACCACAAATTAATTCCCAAAATCAACTTTTTTTAATGGTTTTTCCACAAGGTCCTCACCCAAGACAACCTTCTTAAAAGAGGTTTTCAACTACCCAATAGGCATCCCTAATACTACTCCTAGGAGGAAAGTGTCAACCATATGATTCTCCACTACAACTCCAAGGTCAAATGGGAATTTTTTTAAAAAAATATTGATATTTATTGGGTAATGCCTATTGATCTTAGCACGTTTGTAAATTGTTGGAATCAAAATTCACCATTTTTGCATTCCATTCTAAAAGAAATATGTAGGCAAGCTTCTCCCCATGTGGCATGGAATTTATGGAACAAAAGAAACAATAGGATTTTTAGGGATACTAAATAGGACAAGATGGAAGTTTTGTCTATATGTAACTTTATCAAAGAAAATGTGAATGTGGCTAGAATAAGAAAACCTAATATTTCTCCTTCCATTCAATAACACAAAATTTGTAAACATTGGGGTCTCATCAAAGACTTGTTCAATTTTGACCTCAACAAGATTTGGATTAGAAAACACACAAGATGGAAACTACCCCTATGAGTTGGGCTAAACTTAATTTTGATGGATCTTCAAAAGGGAACTTGAGCCTAACTAGTGTGAGTGGAATCTTGAGAAATGGAGAAGAAAATATGATCGAAACTATGTAATATGCCTAGTTACTAGAACCAACAACGAAGGTAAGGTCATCGTTGCTTACTGGGGGATAAAAAGGGCCATATCCAGAGGCATCTAAAATCTTTAGGTTGAAGGGAATTCACAAATTGTTATCAACCTTATAAAAGGTGAAGCTACCTTGGCTTGGAAAATAAGCAGCTACATATTGGAAACCCACATTCTACTTAAACATTTCAAACTTTATACCACTCACCATGTCTACTGGGAAGGCAACATGGTTGCAAACCAGTTGACCAATGCCAGTCTTACCATGAAGCATTGAAGTTTTTGGACAAGTATCCCTCAACTCCCTCTACCTATTTCCTCCTTAATCGGTAATGACAAGGCTTGCCATGTTGGAATCCCCCCTCTGAGACCAAGTATGGTTGATGATTAATCTATATGTTACAATGCATCTCAAAATAATGATTGCTAATTATGGTCTCCATAAGATTCATAATTTTTCAAAATCGAGCTATAAAATCCTTCATGTGTGGGGCTATTGTTTTGAGAACATTTGGTTCTATGTCTATGGGGGATTTTTTCCCATCATGATGACCTTCTATACTCTCATTCCCTCAAGCCCTCACATTCACATGAAGCAAATTATTTCTTGTTATGCGTACTTAAGGGCTGATCTCAAACGAAGATTAAAAACTGTTTATGGTTTTTTTGTTGGTGATCCTTGTGCTGATCTTGGGTCCCCTAGGATTCTTTGACCTCATGGACGTTATTAAAATATTTCATTTCATTTCATTTCATAATGTAAAACATCTTGAAATTCATTCCACCCATTGGCTTATTGTGCTTTGTCAAATTCCTTTGTTTTCTTTCTATTTCTTTGCGCAGGTGTTAGTGGTCTTCATTGGTGAACACCATGTGAAGATAAAAGTTGTGAATTGAACCGTCATCTTGTGCCAAACTTCAAAGGAATGTTGTCATCTAGGATATCTTCTTGCAAGGTGTGATAGTCCTTTACTTTTGTGCTATGCGTGCCCATGATGAGGTGCTCACAATCAGTTTGTGCAATCATGAAACCAAAGAGGAGTGGTGGTGGGAATTGTTCAATTTACAATCTTTGAAGCTATGATCAACAAGGCAACAGGGGTTAACTGCGAGGGATAAAGGTGCTCAGAATTGGTTGGACTAAAAATAGGGAGTTTAATGATGATTTCCTTAAGGTGAATTGCTGGTAAAATTTCAGAATGGGTATAAGAGTGATGCTCTTCCCCACTCGTGGAGTGAAGTAAACTAGTACTTAATGAAGTATTTCACATTGGAAGGGAACCCATATTGGTAGGACAAGCTACTGTCTCTCAGCAAAGATTGGAAAACTATGAAAACCCATCTTGAGTTAATTAGGTTCTTTGCTGTTGTTTCCTTTGCTATTCCTTGTGTTGTTTATGTGCTGCTCCTTGCAGCAGGATACTGTTACTTTGATGTCAATTGTTTTGTTTTGTTGTTCTTGAACTCTCTAATTTTGTAAGGGACTGGGACCCTTGTTTCCCTGTTTATCTATCAAAAACAAGTGTATATTTAAAAAAAGTTATTATGTTTTTGAATTTACATAGAAAGTTTAACTATTAAGAATTCTAAAGGAAACAAAAATGCTACAAAAGGAAGAAATCCATTGAGCAGTCCAATTGTCACCGAGGCAAAGGTGGAGCTCGAACTATATGCAGAATCCAGATTATTAACAACTTTACCTGTATGCACCATTGGAACAAACCTGCTTGAAACATCTTGATAGATTAGGTGGGCATCAATTGTATTTGAGTTGGTAAGTTATTTGGCTCTGTAACTTATTTGTTGTATCTTTACAAAATTATAGCGAGTTTGCCAATGTTCCTCCCACAGAGACCAAGTTAGCTACTGGATCTGCAAATTTGTAAAATGTTCTTCAATGTACCTTTCTCCTACATTTATCTTTGCTAACTCCTGTATCATTGCATTCCTCCGTTGATTCCATTGCACTGAAACCCAAAAGGAGTCTTCAAAGGTATCATTGAAATGGCCAAAAATATTTTGGTAAGGGGAGTTCAGTTATTGGTGGAAACCAATGTTTTCCCTATGAATTGACTGCAAAAAATCATCAGGAAGTTGTGACTGTACATGTACATGTAGATGACTGGGCATGAGTGAGGGGAGAGAGGGAAATAATGAGAATCGTTGTGGCAAGCAGTGTGTGTGTTATTGAGATACAGTCACCTGGCAGGGTGGGTTGGACATGGTGACAGCAGAACAGAAGGATTAAGATTGAGATACCACAAAATTAAACCAGACACAATTAGTTTCTGGTATTGGACATTACAAAAGCAATACAAATAAGAGAAGATAGTGCTAATGAGAAATATGTTAGTAGATGCAAATTTATCTTCAATAAGAGACCGCTGCTTATGCAAGGGTTGTACAACCCATACTCAACAAGAATTAGTCTGTGTTAAGGAAGTAAAAGTTGAGCATCTCCAAAGTAATTGAATAAGCATCTTAAAACTATAAATAAGCAAATTATAATATATTTTACATCTCTAATTTATTAAAATGGTTGAAACAAAACTCTGGTTGAAATGTAATAATAGAAGCCTACAAATGTAGCATAGCAGCTTTACTACCTTCAAAATTGGATAGGGACATCACCATCGTTAATTTCAATTGAAGTTCAATGAAAGAATTTCCAAGTCCACTTGTCAATCTATTATAAAAAATTGATTGTATACATCTTAAATATGGTTAAACATTCATTCCTGGCCACCTTAAAGAATTAATTAAGATTACAAATGTCTCACAGTAATGTCTTTCTTGCTAGTTTTTTCATGAAAACAAATAAATAAGGTTTAAAATATAAGATTACAGAAGAGAGGGATACCAATCCAGTTACTATAAAGAGGCCCCAAAAGGAGGCCAACCCAAGCTGATTTGATTCTGTGTAATCTATGGAATCGCAAAGGGAAGAGCCAAACCACTTTTCATACATTCGTTGTAGTTCTCCATTTTCTTCCAACCCCAAGATTGCAGTAGAAACATCCACTGTTAACTTTGATCCCTTTTGAAATGCCTGCAACAAAACAAACACAAGATTTTATGATTTGTATACTAAACCTAACAAAATTTATTAGTAAACTGCTAATAACGTCCATAACAAGAATTTTGCTATATTGATATTTTCCCAAGATGAATGTTCAAACTATCACTCTAATGCCAAGGAATAGGATATCTGACGTTTCAAATATGCAAAATATAAACCATGCAAGTTTGTACTATAGTTCTAGGAATAGATTTATAGAATTCACGTCATACAGTTGGTGTGTTGCAAATTATGCTTAAATGTTTTCCCTTTTGGAGCCAAAATGCCTCTATAACTAACAAGGAATTCATTTCATTTATTTCCCCCAGTTAAATAATAATTTTAAATCCCCCCCTTGATAAGAAAATAGCCTTAAAAGCTAAAAGATAAAGGAGAATTTCAGAAATCCTGGCCTCACCAGCTTGCCTAGTTGAGGTATAGGGCTCCATATACTTTTTAACTTAATCAATGTATTGTTTTAATTGTTTATGGGATAATGCTTGTCATCAAACCAGGCCTTACCAATCAGCCTACAACTTAAATAACCAAGTGTTTAATTCTTTACTACAATTTCTAATGGCTTCTAATACAAAAATGCAAAAATTTGAAGAGTCTTACAAATCCCCAACCACTTGATGTAAACTGATGGCTATAAATCCTCATTTCGCATTCTGAAGACAAAAAAAACTGCACATGTGGAAGCTCATCTACAATTGCCCCAACACCACCTGCTTTTGGTCCTCTGGATAGCATATCTGCATAACTAGAAACATTTTGCAAAGGTAGAAGTCTGTCTTTAGTCACACCCAGATTGTTGAGAAATTCCTCTGTATATGTACCAGCTTGGAAGCCAATAGGAACATCACTTGCCAGCACGTCAGAAATTCCTTGAAAATCTGGCTTTATTTGATCAACAGTTAGAAGTAATGTAAGATTTGCAGTGTAGCTTGAAGTAACTATCAGTATCACAAAGAGCCAGACGATAACAACAATCCTCCCAAGAATGCTTTTCACTCTCTCACCTGTAAAATTTGACTCAAAAGATTTGAATTTGAATTCATCAAACACATCTCATGTACAAATGACTTTCAAAAATAAAAGTATATAGATATGAAAATAAATATTTTTTTCTTACTTTGAGCAAAGAAGAGAGTCGAAAAAATGAACCTGCACATAAAAACCAGACAACATGCAAAAAAATAGTTAACTTACATAAAAAATCTCAATTTTAATACTGTATAAACACAAGAAAATCACTTATACGCCAACTAATTTAAGTTGATTTTTTTTATAGGTAAAATAAGGTTCTATTAGGACCCTCACCCTTTGAAAAATCAAAATTGGTCAAGACTACAAACTGGACCAAGCTGGGCAGCTACAACTAACTAGCCTTTCGAGAGATAAATAAACGTAGATTTATTAATCAACAAACATCCCAGTCCCATGAGAACAAAACAAGACCCACCTACAACACCTAACCATTTGACAAAAAAAACACAACATAAACTTAGAAACCGAAGGCCATACTCAGCTACCTTGAGGGTGTCTAACCAACATATTGAAACATCAAATAATTAATCAATTTGAAAAAATTGAGATACCAAAATCTCAGGGAAAACACTAGGGCAGAGCTCATAGTGAACATGGAGGCGAGCATTGATCCTTAATATGGTTACATTTGAGTATAACTCAAGGTACCCCATGCCAATAGATAAGGCTGGACTTAGGTCCATACATTGCAATAAGGTTGACCCCTACCTCAAGGTGTCCCCATGACCATTACTGTTAGTGTAATTAATATTTAATTACACTTGCATAACTTTACTTAGGTAATATTTTGATTCCTAGGTTAATTATTCTCATCCTTATCTTGTTGAGCTATCTTGTTGCTCAAGATAAGATTAGGGTTATGCATACTTTGCTTTTATAAAGCAAATCATCTCATGTAATTATGATTTCCTAAATAATAATATTTTGCACATCTTTTTGCAATACCTTTGTTTTTTCTGATTTTCTCTTCTGTGGAAGGTTTTTTGGTTTGCATGTCTAATCTTGGTTTATAACATGGTATCAGAGCCTTGATTTGTAGCCCCTTCTCAGATTTTTGAGAAAATCATTACAAAGTTAGTTCGGGATTCCTTGAGGGTTTCATACCTTGAGATTGTCTCTCTATTTGGGTGCTCTTGCATAGTCACTTTCGGCGCACGTTGGAGGAAATCTGAGCTCATTTTCGAGTCCAGGGCTGTCGAAAAAGTCAGGATCGACTTTTGTTTCGCCTAAATCTGACATTTTATGCTAGAGTTATGAGGGTTTGAAGATTTGTCAGATCTGGGAGTTGCAAAGCTTCTGGTGCATTTTCAGGCAGATCGGACCTCGCCATCAAATCCAGAGCATCCGAGAGATGAAAACCGACATATAACACGCCCTATTTCGGCGTCAGGAGCTTCTAAGGCAAATTTTTTTGTTTCAGAAGCCGTACAGTCTGTGTATGGCCTCTGTGCACGCATTTCAAAAAAATATCAGGTTTCTTTATAATTTTTCTGCATGCGAAAATTTATTGTTTTTTTTGAAAAATCAAATTTCAAAGAAGCAAAAAGTTTAAAAAAACAAAAGAAATCAAAAAGTAAGGAGAGGGCGGAGTTTTTAAAGCCTGCAGGTGCAGTTATGGGGGTGGCACCCGCAGGCCTGTGGGCCCCACCCCAAGCCTCATCCACCACACATTCCCACTGGCGGCTCCTTCCAACTCCCGGCGGCACTCTCTCCTCCTCCCAGTGGCTTCCTTCTCACCCGGCAACCACATTCCCGGCGGTTTTTTCTAAACCAAACGGCATCCACAAAGATTCCCATCGGAATCTTCAAAACCGGCGACGCTTCAAAAAATCACCGGTGCTCATTGAAATCAGCACTCAGACGAATGGTAGGGGAATATTCCCCTGTATCCTATATATCCCGACAAATTTGGCTTCTCAGGAGATTGGGTTTCTTTTTCCATGTAGGGTGACAGCCGTCAAATTTTTTGCAAGGGGGCGCTTTTTTTCCCTGACGGCCTCCAAGCCATCAAATTTAAGCTTGTGAATGGGTGACGTCATCGTACGGCCGGCCCTCTTTGCCCCCTCCTAACTCCAGTTTTCCTTCAAGGAGCAATTTTTTTTCTTTTTGGCATAACTTGGGCATACGGTATCGAAATTGGGCAAACAAGATATCGCTGGAAAGCTGGTTCCAAGCACTATCCTGTGGTGCAATTTATTTTTCAGTATTTTTCTGTTTAGCTGCATTTATTGCTGTTTGAAGTCAGATGTTCATTTATGGCTTCCTAGCTCATAACTTTTTGCCATGATCTCTGATTTTTGCCGTCTTTGCGGCATTGGAAAGGTATTGAGGAGCTCTATGTTGTTGTCCATGCACTTTTTTCTGTATCTGTCCCAGGTTGATTGTTATCCAGATTTGTCCCGATGGGTGTTTTGGAGATTACTTGGATGTTTTGGCAGTTGGAAGGGTGAAACTTGAATCTTTGCACTTCATTTCAATATCACATTTTTTTATCTTTTGTTTATGCATGTTTTGCATTCTCTCCTTTTGCAATCATTGGGTATTGTAATAAATGAACTGAGATAAAGTTCCATTAGGGGGGTTTCTTGCATAATAATCTGATTAGAGTGTGCATGCACTTTGATCTCATCTTGTTTTGATGACAACTTGCATGGGTTATATCTGGTTTCTTAGTTTCTTTTGGCCACATTTTTGCTCTAGCTTGACACATATCAAATTCACATTGGTTCACACTTCAAATTGGGAGTCTATGGTTATTGATCCGCATTGGTTCAGATCCTTCTCAGTTTGAGGGCCATGTTTTTATGGTTAATGTTCTAGAGTCTTTATGGTACTTGTCCCATGGAAGAGTTTTAGTCTCAGTTTGGCATCAGCATCGAGATACACAGTTTCTAGATTTTGTCACCATTTCATCTACTATTGCTTCACAGATTCCAGGGTTGTTCCAGTTTGTGAGTTTTCCAATGTTTTGTGGCATCGGGTTTGTTGTCGCATTATTATGATTCCGCTTTGGTTTCTTGTAGACAAAAGTATCTTTCCTTGCTTGCCGGATTGCGGTTCCAGTGTTACTCCACGGTGTTCTTCCAGTGCTTCTTTGCAGCAGTCATCTCATTGTAGGGGTTTTGTCCCACTGGGTTTTCCTTCTCTACCTCATTATTGCATTTGTACATGGGTACCTGATCAAGCCTTGTTGTCGGGACCCATTCATGCTTTCTTGCATTCATCTTAGTTTTAGGTGCATACTTTGTTAGTCTCCCTAAGTTGCACTTATGGGGGGGTGTTAGTGTAATTAATATTTAATTACACTTGCATAACTTTACTTAGGTAATATTTTAATTCTTAGGTTAATTATTCTCATCCTTATCTTGTTGAGCTATCTTGTTGCTCAAGATAAGATTAGGGTTATGCATACTTTGCTTTTATAAAGCAAATCATCTCATGTAATTATGAATTCCTGAATAATAATATTTTGCACATCTTTTTGCAATAGCTTTGTTTTTTCTAATTTTCTCTTATGTGGAAGGTTTTTTGGTTTGCATGTCTGATCTTGGTTTCTAACAATTACAAGGTGCCCTACCTGTAGGAATTGAACCTGGGTCTATGGTGTAAAATTCATCATTTCCCACCACTTGCCCCAAATCCATTGGGTAAAATGTTAAGAGTGAAAATTGGGGCAAATTTCAAAGCACACATTGGAATGGGCTTGGATCCTTAATATGGTTACACTTGACCATACCTCAAGGTGCCACCATGGCAACAGATATGGGTAGACTTAGGTCCATCTGTTGCCATAATTCAGCCGTTACCACAAGGTGTCCCCATGGACATTACAAGGTGTCTTGCCCATTAGAATGGAACCAAGGCTTGTGGTGTGGAACTTATCATTTTCCACTACTCATCCAAACCCATTGGGCAATTTGATTTAAGCATTAATGTCCACTAGTTGCAAACATTGTGTAATATCCTTGTTTTCCAACCCACCATTTCGAAAATTAATTTAATTATTTGATATTGCCTAGCAAAAGGTATATTTAAAAAGGTAATATTAAATAATTAGATTATAGTGTTATTATAAAGTGACGCAAAGGAAATATTTAAAGGTATTTTATAATGTCACTTTAATGTTTAAAACTTTAATGTCACTCTACGTTACCGATTCGCCTAGAAAAGGTTTCAGATACAATTCGATACAAATTCGTCCAGGATTCGAAACTGGGCTTGTGGACTCGTCCAGGATACGAAACCCACCCTGTTACATCCCGATTGTATAACTACTATTGCATAGGGAAAATGATTGTAATGATTGAATCATTCAGATGAATAAAACATGTTGTTCTTGTTATCAATATGAATGTGTTCTATTTAAATGATTGTCTTAATTGACTAACACTTTTATTGATGTAATTCTTGATGAATGTTGCATGCAAGTTGTTGAATAATGTTTATTCTAACTTTTGTGATGTTTCATGTATACTGCTTTGTTGTGAACATATTACTTCCGTTGTCGTGTAATTATGTGCAGGTAAGAGGACCATTCCTCCAGGTAGAGGAGAAATATCACTCGGGGAGGAGCTTGGTCGGGTAAACAGTAACGAGAACCAATTGAGCATACACACACGTCATTATAGGTTTGGAGGAACCAAGTCAGTTAAGTTGATCTTAATAAGTCATCCATAGGCTTAGGAGTCTTGTTTACTTCTTTGTGCTTTGTTAGTGATTATTTATTTATCTGACTTATTGTGCTATAATCATTGTGTGGAAAACGTGAATGCATATAAGTGAATAGGTTGAGTGGGTATGTGTATACATGAATATAGTATGCACACGTATCCATATGTATATACTATATACATATTGATACAAACGTATGATCGGCAGATGGATATGCCTATACGTATGTGTCGATATGGTATACATACACATACGTGTACACTGTGGTATATACGAGGATATACATGTATATACATACACACTACCTATAATCTGTGGATATTATAATATTATTTTAATATTGCCTTGGAATTTACATATACACATATATACACATATACATAGATATGTATATTGAAAGTATGCCGACTGGCTCGCAATATATGTATTTACCAAAATAAATATGTAAATGTGTATATATTAATATATGTAAATATATATATATATATATATATATATTTAATATTATATAAATATATATATATATATATATTATAGTTTTACCAAAATATATATATGTATATATAAGCATATTTAAATTATAATATTTAAATATATATACATATATATATACTAAAGTAAAATAAAACTATAATAATATATATATGCATATAGTTAAATATATATATAAATTATTTAATATGAAATAAAGAGGGAATCGATATAGTTAAATGAAGACTTTATTTTTAAAACTCATAAAGTCAATGGATAAACCGATTCATGGGATAATGAAGTTTCAACAATGGAAATCGATTTATAACAATGGGAAATATCAATCACTTTATTAGCAACAAATTCATGAAGTAAATCACGCCAAACATTTTGAAGGGGGAAAATTTCATTGGAAACTTTATTAAACATTTGAAAGAGATAAAAATAAAGGCTATGCAGAGAAAGAGAGTCGCGCACGGGAGATAGGCGAACTCCATTTTCTAGACTCTCCATACACAAGCAGATGTGTCTTCCTTGCCATGAATTTTGGCACAATGGCAAGAAGGAAACCTTGACCCATTCTTCACAAATGAATCATTAATCAAAGATATCTGGAAATCGCATGAAATCAGAGGACGGAGAGGTGTCGACTCATGGAATTTCACCATATGCAATTTGAATCATTCTTTGTTTGCTATCAATAAAGGAGGTCGATTCACCTCAGGAAATTGCCACATTTCATCATGGAATTGTTCAAATATCTGTTCCGGCAGTTTACATGCCTGGAGAAGTGGATTTTGATGAACAGGGGACTCTATATAAAGCCGCCCTAGCCATTCTTCTCCACTGCTTTTTAGAATTCGAAATTACTCTACTACCTAAGAGTTTATTCATAATTTTTGAGTGCATTCCTATTGCTGAGAGTTTCATATTTCTGAGTATTCATATTTCCTAAGAGTTCTTTCTATTTTTTGAGTTTTCATATTTCCTAAGAGCATTCATATTGCTGTGAGCTTCTTAATTACTGAGAGTTTTTCTTTACTGAGAGCAATCACCAATTCTGAAAGTTGAGGATATCAATTTCTGAGTGTTTATAATTTGAGTGAGAAGAGGCATCTGTGAGTTAAGTTGAGAAGGGAAGTCTGCAACTTGAGAAGGATTTGCCAGTCATCCAAAAGTGTAAAGACATCTTCTTTTGAAGGAAAGCTTTGAAATCAGGCATGGGATATTCTTCTACTGTCCACTCCATTCTTGATTATTTAAATGAAGAGGAATCTTTGTGTTTATTGTTGTGCATAGGTAGAAAGTCAATCATAGTTGTATTTCTGTGTGAAAGAAAGAATGAGTTATTATGTGAATTGCTTGCCTACTTGTACATAGAGTAAATTGAATGAAGATTAAAGGTTGCATATTGTGTGAATTGCATTACTTGTATGATCTCCATATAAGGAGAATATGCTTTAAGTAGTTACTAAATACTAGGACGGAAATGAAGGCATTGAATTAAGTAATGATCACAGCTTAAGTTATTAGATTAACTTAGTTAAGCTTATGAAACTCCTAGGATGAAGATGTCCAGTATAGGAGGGGAAATTGTGATTACTTGTTATGCTATTTTCATTTCTAGTAGTTAGTCCGATGTAGGATGTTTGGGGTACGTATTATCCAATGAAGGACTAAACCTACGCGTAGTGTAAGAAAGCCTTAAAGCAAATCGGCCCTAAGTAGTGTTTATGATAGATGACCTTCATTCGAAGTACTGAATGATAATACTTTGGCCAAAGTAGTGAAATGTACGGCATCCACTTAGGTGTGAGATAGTTGAGACTACACTGTCAGTTCATTGTGATCCTTGTACTAGTTCGAGATTGTGAAATAGCAAGGTTCTAGTTGTGTAGGACACAACACTATGCTCAGTTGGTAATCGTTAAAGGATACCCTACCAATCTCTTCTTCGAAGGGAGGGCCATCTATCGAAAGATAGGTGTGCGGGGGACCGCATTATAAGTCCGTGGTTGGCGAAAAAGCGCCCGAGTGATGTTTCTCCTCCATAGCAAGCGACTGACGTACCAAGATTTGAAAGGACGAATTCTTGGACCTTCTTACTACTGTTTGTTCTAAAGCTCATTGGAGCTATGTTAGTTAAGGTATGTATTCTTGTTTTATGTACTTGTGAAGTTATTATATTGAAATGGAATCTTTATTGTAAATTAATATGGCAACTTGTTCATGTTTTATCAATAAAGAAAAGGAAAATTTTTATTGCAATGACATATTAACACGTTTACTTACTTTTAGGATGTAAATTATGGAAATTTTACTTTACCGAAGGGTCGGATTGTTACACACCCTGTGGGTACAAAAATTTCGTACCTGGTACGTACCCGGACCAAATCCGGCTGTTTGAATGCCAAAAAATAAAGAAAAAGAGCAGAAAATCAGATGTAAGTACTTTTGCAATGATATTCACACATCTATTTGTAAATGCTTCAGCCTTCAAATACCCTCCTTCAATTTGTGCCCAGTCTTTACATGGTTCAAGCCACTAGTCCTGGTCTTTGAAATACTACCTAGCAATAAGACTCCTCTGATGATGGAATTCAAATATGGAAAAGAGAAGTTATGCTTCTTTGTATAGTAGACAGCTTTAGTTCCTTCTCCTGGCATTCTAAAGAAAATAAAAATCTCTGTTTTGTGTTGTAGGTATTGATTTTAAAACATTACATGGTGACAAATAAGGTTTACCGTGATGATAAATGGCTGCTGCAAGAGATTTTGGTCACAAACTTTATGACTGTGATACTATTTGATATTTTCCTATGAAACATTACCCTGTATCCATATGAACAAAATGATAGTACTTATTATTTAATAATGAAGAGATGAATTCCTCTAGACTATCCACTATATGGATACGAGTACAAATCAAAAGTTATAGAAAGAGCTAATAGCTACAGACATATCCTTTTATTTTATCAATCAATAATAACTAATGATTAAGGGTACATAACACCTAAAGTCTTACACCATGGTATACAAGTACAATCATTAATAAAAGAGATATTAACATTTAAAGAAGACCACCACAAAAAATCTGGTAAAACAAAACAAGAAGATATTGTAGGAATATACCATCGCCAATGAAATCATAAAGTTTATCAACACAAAGCTTTTGAAGCTCCTTCTTAGGTTTGTATTTTACATGGCTTTCAAACAGTCGGATCTGCTTCCCGTAAAAATAAAGAAAATTATATACCACTGCAAATATGTATATATTTCTGATTTTTATATGTTTTTGTATTAACGTAACCAAAACATACACAACCCCAAAAAAATTTTTGACCGAATCCCGTACCGGATTCTCGTACCCGTATCCGAACCAAAAAACGAATCGTTAACTTAGATGTCACTTTATAAAAATGAGTTTAATGTTTTGGCGGGAAATTTAAAAAGGGTTTCCGAAAGTTTTCTCGGATGGAAATATAAGGGGCTGCAAGAGCTTGTAATGTCTCTTGCCAAATTGAACGATAATTTTTGTGATTACCTTTGCTTTGATAGACTTTGTTTTATCAAACAGTGGTGAATATTGTACATGAAGACCAATGCATATAATGAAGATAGATGACAAGATAAGAACAGTGACTTGGACATCTTCAGATTTCTTGCATTTCAATAAGCAGCAATATATTCACTCCTTACACCCAACACAAGGACTATAACAGCACTGTAATGACTGATTCTTCACTCAAGACTCACTAGACTAACATTATTTTTTCACAGCCTACTGGAATAATCAGATTTAATGATAATTTCTGAACTCAGTTGAATCTGATATACATATACAGACGTAAAAGATTCCTAACAGCAGATTATGTGTTCATTCCTTAACATATTACAACAGTGCAATGCTAGAATTGTTTATCAGCAGATTACAAACTCATAAACCACAAGATATCATATATGAAAGTGCTCAGAACTAATAATCAGACCCTACAGAACTCAGAACAGCCTCTCGTGTCTGATTATAACACTCTCAGGTGTATGTGATTACTACAAAGGTATAAACTGATTTTATTACAGTCTGAACAATACGAAGTATGCCCAGAATTACATTCAGACCTACCAATCTCAGAAATATGTATGTAATCAGATCATAACCGTTCATGGAAAGACAAGGTAATTCAGAACACCAACCTGGAACATTTTCTACTTCTGAAAATAATTGATAATGGAAGATTTGCAGACTTAGGCTCTGATTTAGGGCATCGAACAGTTTCAGATATGTTTATCCTTTCACCATCAGCAAGTATCCACCTTCTTCACTCCACAACTAGGGTTTGTTTGGCAGAAAGTAGCTCCAAAACCATGCGCTCAGATCTGATTAAATTCGCCCTTGACAAATTCAGACCCACGCCTTTGACACAGAATTATCCAGCGCCTATAATCTCCACAAAAGACCTAAGTTACCGGTTCAGTTTTGGGTTCAGATTCGGGTTCGAGAACCCGGTTCGCCGGTTCGGGAAATTTTTTTTTTGGGGTTGGGTTCGATAATACAAAAACATATAAAAATCAGAAATATATACATATTTGCAGCAATAATTAAGTTCAGAATACACCACCATATTAATAGTCAAATAACATAGCAAAAATACACCACCACTTTCATAGTCAAATATTAAAATATTAGTGATACTCGAATGTCATGATATAAAATTATAAATTAAAGTTCAAACATAAAATTGTCAAGTGTTTACAATCAGCCATTATTGATCATTGATCAATCTGAAAAGTGTGAACATTTTTCTGTGTGGAAGGCAAACAAGAAAAAAGTGTTACATAATTATTTACATTGTGAAAGAGCCAGAACCTTTTTCTTGCAGATCGTAGACGAATCTGAGAGATTTTTTGGGTGTCCTTGCCTTGGAAGTTTGGAACAGAATTCTTAAGTTCTTGTCGATGCAGGCATCAAATTAAGAATTGTCAATCCTTTATAGTCTAGACAAGAGAAGTATGGAGTAGTGTTCCAATGCTAAAGTCTTATTGTGAATCTCTTTGCTATCAGTGGTTCAAAAAAAAGGAATTTGTCTTCTGCACCAAATGAGAAATATTCACAATATGTGCTAGGAGGGAATAAGTCCATAAGATCGAGTATGCAAGAATTGAGAATTGCAAAATTGGCTTACATATGACTTCCACACAAAGAAATTTTCACACTTTTTGAACCCACAGTAAAGGTTTTGAACCCTGATCGAACCCACAGTCAGGGTTTCGAACCCTGTCGAACCCACAGTAAAAAAACCGAACCCAAGGTGTATTTGACCCGAACCGGACCCGAATTTCGAACCCGGACCGAACCCAAATAGTACCCGGGCTTCCCAAGGGCAAACCCGTTAACATAGCAAAAGACCCACGTCCTGGCTGATGTATGCTTCAGAACTGGGCGCCTAGGGTTTACCAGCAAGCCACACCCTCTTGGAGACTAAAATCACTCAAATATACCATCTTCTGATGCATATTCAGACTTAGTGATGAGTACCCATGAAAATCAGAGAAATCAACCCTTGACTGAAACTTATCTTTAAATGGGTTTGATTCTCCTCAAATTTGAAATATGAAAGAGACCATTACATCTGCATATAGAAATTCCCTTTAATTCCAAAATACAAACCCTTGCAATATTTACATAATCAGATTATCAAATGTTTCATATATCGAAACCCTCAAATTGAATCTTTAGAAACTTTGCTTCTCAAACAAGCAGATTTCATTTGTGATTCTTCAAATTTGGTCGCTGAAAGTGACCGTTAAATTTGCAATGAAGTACCTATAGAAACCCTGAATGGATTCTTCAACAATCTCCAGCTAGGGTAGACAGTTTCACTACCGAAACTGGTGCCCTAGGGTCTTCAAACCCACAAACCAAAGAGGCTTCAGAAAAGCTCTCCAAAGAAATGAGAAAAATAACTTAAAGCATGCTAGAAATGAGCTCCTTCTTTCCCCTTTTAAAGAACTCCTTGAACTTCTAGAAAGACCCAAGAAGAGTGTTCAACAAGCTTTTAGAAGAATATTTTAATATTCCTTGATGTGACCTTCCAAGAAGAGTGTTCAAACTTTTAGAAGAATATTCTAATATTCTTTGATGCGACCTTTCAAGAAGAGTGTTCAACAAGCTTTTAGAAGAATATTCTCATATTCCTTGATGTGACCTTCCAAGAAGAGTGTTCAACAAGCTTTTAGAAGAATATTTTAATATTCCTTGATGTGACCTAATATTTTATTTTCACTTAAGTCACTTTTTGAAGATATATTAATAAAGTGACTTTATAACCTTTATTCCTTTAATTGAGTCACTCAGATTAAATTAATTAAAAATAAAGTTACCTTTATGATTTAATTTAGTTAGATAACTTTATAAATAATTAATTTAATACTATTCCCTTAACTCACCTTTACCTCTCAGGAATAAGAAGGGCTAAACGATCCACCTGAGTGGTTACTAAGATGGGGACATTACAGAGCTCATTTGAGGTATACTAGTTTATTATTTTGTTTTGGTGTTTTGGAGGAGCTCTTCGGAGTCCGAAACTCTAGGTTGGAATTCCTATGGGTATCCAATTTCGGTGGTGAAAGATTCCTCCCTAGCTGGTAGCAGAAAAAATCATCCAGGTTTCTCGTGCTTGCACAATTACGGTTGTTCCAAATTTGTGAGTCTCCTTCAGAGACAAATTTGAGAAGGCATTGATTGATATCCTTCAATGGTATTGCAAAGCCATCTTCTCTTAATGGCTGGTTGACTACATCAGATATATCATTCAATTAGGGAAGAGAACTCCATTTCTCAAGTTATATATTTGCATATTTTGAGTTCTATATATATATATATATATATATATATGCTTGGTCTATTTGTAGCCATGGCATTTTGAGAAAGAAGATGATGATACCCTAGCCGTCACATATAGTGGAAGAAATTAAGTTCAATGGAGGTCAATATTTGGCAATCATATTATCTGAGAAAGTCAATACACATTATGGATAGCAGGTCCAGCGATGCATAAAGCTTCATATATATTATGGTTCAAAGGGCCTAAGTTTTCCAGCGTCCTCATATCTAACCTTTCGCCTCTCAATAAACCTTGCACCAAGCTCTCTTTGGGAATTTCGAGCTTATTCATCATCTGCAGTTCACATGGAAGGCCATGTGGAATAGAAAAAGGCTAACGTGGGTTTATTAAACTTTAAGGCACCAACAACAATTTTCCACGGAAGAATACAGCAGGTCGCCCATCCAAGGAAAAATAAAGAATATAACCTATGGCTCATTTTATGTCCATATGCCATTTCAATCAGCATAGAGGGGGGACCAAAAGGAGCTTGACCTGCCAATTGTGGCAGCATTCCTTTAGGAATACGTTGGATTACTCTCACTAAAATATTTGTACAAGCCGCACCATACTCCATATTCTTGGCCACGCCTATGCTGGGGTGCGGTGTGGGCTTAGTGAGGGCTGCATTGCATTTTGTGGCTGCAAGCTCTTACTCTATTTATTTCTGGTTTAATATTCCTGTTATCTTTTCGTGGCCACATAAGCAAGTTGGCAGTTGTGGCAAGCCAACCCAAGTCAAGGAGATATTCATTGTTTTTGCAAGAAATGAAGGTTTGAAGTAGACGACCTGTGTAATCCCTCCAAGTTAGAAAATGTTAAGATTTGAATATAATATTGCTTCATCCTTGTATACATTCTGTGATGAACAGCTATTTCAATTGGGAAAATAATAGTCTTATTTCCTATGTTCTTCTATGTATGGAAATTAGTGGATTTTGAATAACAACCATGACTCCTTATATGCATTAAAGTTTCTATCTTTTGAGAAAACTTTGGTATCAAACCCCTAGCAATATTAAGACAACTGTTTGACAAAATGTTTACATAAGCATAAATTGTTAAAAAAAATTGGTGCATTTCAAGTGGGGATTTTACACATTGACCAATGACATTATGAAAAATATACAAAGGAAAATAAGCATGGGAGTGCAGATGTATTTCTGAAAAGAGAGAATCATTGAGTACATCAAAATAACAAAGGAAGCTAAGGAAAGAAGCATGAGAAAGAAAAGATATAAAAGAGACAAAAGGAAGCATACAAAATCTAGCTAGAAGAATGGGAAAGGAATCAAGAGGTCTCAATGAGGAAGCCAAAGCTTCAGCATGCTTACTAGCAGAAAGACAGGAAGTAGATTAAAAGAAATTAGTAAACAAAATTAATGCAATGAAAATCAATTTCTGTAGTTAGCAAATATTCCTATTAGTTTTAATTTACTTCTTTGGTTGTCGGCATAATTAATTCTAGGTGTAAGCGGTTGCTCTTGGTAGTTGTCGATGGTTGGAAGTTCTCAACAACCATCGACCACTTTATATACTTCTATTGTACATGAGAAAGGGGACCACATGTTTGGAGATTCCTTGAACTATTTTGTATAAGAAAATGAATGAAATATATCTTTATGCAATTATTGGTTTGAGTTATTTGTAGTTCTGGTATTTACTTATATTGTTATCAATTATAATCAAAACATACTAGCTAGGTAGCAAACATTTGGCGCCGTTGCCTACAAGAAGTAGGGTCCAGTACGAAGTCAAGTTGGAGAAAAATGGCCATATAAATGGGGCTGCCAGCAGAAGAACCAGTACAATCTAACGAAGAAAAGAGAAGACAACCTTACACAAGATCTCATAAATTTGTGGGACATATGTGTCAAGCAGCACGTACAGAGGGAAACTATGAGGAGGAAAATACCACAAAGCGCAATCTAGGATAACCTACAAGTAAATAAAGAAATAGACCATCTCTCAAATTGCCTTCCAAGACTTGCACAACATATAATAATTTACAAGATCTGCGTGCAGAAAAAGAATAAGAACATCGTCAACAAATACTCCAACATTACAAAGAAAGGAATCGATGAGAAGAAGAACGTAGCACTAACTAATAATGTACTTCTTAGAATTCATGCCATTACATCCGAACAAGGACGAGAAAAAATTACAAAGTGGTCACAAGCCATTAGAACAAAAAGTTAGACAGTCCCTAAGAATAAGGGAACAAAGTGAACGAAGAAGACTGAGGGGAATAGTTGAAGACAACAAAGGCTTATTAACTGAAAGTCCAAGTCCATCCCGAGAACAAAGTAAAAGCCGAAGCATCAATAAGAGTTGTAGTTGGGAAGAGAAAAAGACTTCCATGACAGGAGAATACACAAAGGTAGAGTAGGAGGAAATAGCAAGGCATTTACTGCTCCCCAACAAAGCATACGCGGATCTGGCCGACCAAGCTGAAAAATCATCTGCACAATCAACGTCAGATGAAGAAGAGGGGGAAGGAGAGTCTACAAACTCATTGACATAAATGTACAAGAACAATATCCATCGCATTGAAGAATTATTACTTACAGAGTTGAGAATTGAAGGACCTGAAACTGAAACTCCAAGACAAAGGGAGCACAACAAAGATCCTAAGAGCAAACTGAGCATGCGGAATACTAAGACAAGAGGAGTAGAGGATACTTACATGGTCGAGAGTGCAAGAGAAGCACTAGAACATACAAATCAAAACTCTCCAGCCAGGTTCCATTCACAGAGGTTGCATTAGGGAAGAAGGATGGTGACTCCCCTAGCAAGTCCAAACATTGAGAGGCAAAAATTCCCAAAATTCACAAGTAATGGACTGAACGATCCTGAATGGCACTATAAAACGTGTGAAACAATATGGATATCCAACAATCAGGATGATAGAGCCTACTGATTAAGAGCATTTCCAACAACCTTGAGGGATATAGCAATACATTGGTACACAAATCTTGAAGCAACCTTTAAAGCTACATGGGACTTGTTGAAAAAAGAAATCGAAGAAGAGTTCAAACTTCTTTGAGATGACAAAGAAATTGTAGCATAAATCTACAATATGAAGCAAGAAAAGCATGAAAACATGAGAGCTTACAATCATACGCTCAAAGAACTTTTAGTGAAATTGGAAAACCAAACCGCCAACAGACTAAAAAAGAGGTGGTTCATTGAAGGGCTAATTCCTTCACTAAGGAAAAAGATGAAAGTTGTGCCACCCTGCTATGTCAATGCTTATAATCGAGCAATGGACATAGAGAGTGAGGATTAAACATCTTCTCAAGGAAAAAGAAAGACAAAAGAAGATGAGAGTTTAGACTAAAGTAGTGATAACGAATCTAAAATTGTCCAATCCCTAAGAAAGGATATGATGAGAATGATGAAAGAATTGAAAGTGGAAAAAGAAGCCACCAAAGAAAATAAGGAGCTATGGTGTACTAAATGTAAAAATGAGGATCATATTAAAAAAAACTGCCCTAAGAATCTATTTTGTGACATCTACCAAGTTTGGGACATTCTAATATGGAGTGTTCGTACACTTTAACAAAAAGCACACAAATTTTCTTTAAGCAAGCCAAACAATCTACCCCAATGAAGACATGGCCAAAGAAACAACAATAATGCATCACTTGGCAGGCATCATAATAGGAGAGGAAACAATAACTGATTCAACAAAAATAGTGGACAAGAAGTAGAATCCAGAATGATGCCAAAGGACGACCCATGATACAATGTTGTAAATGCAATGAATGGGGGCATTTTTCCAAAGAATGCCATAGTAATCAGAAAAAGACAAGAATGCTATGCAAATGGTGCAGACCAAACGAACATAAAGACATAGACTATCCAAAACAAAAAGGTAGCATTAATATGATAGACATGGGAAGACAAGATAAGGTAGTTCTGTTGTCACCCAAGCGCAAACCAAGAAGGCTACATATCCAAACCCTTGCACAGAAAAAGAAAGACTCTAAGAAGCAAACGCAAAGGTGGAACAAGCCATGGAAAAGGAACAAAGGAGTTCCAATGGGAAAGCAAGTACCTCTACATGGTTGGAACTTGATAAAAATATTGCAAGGCAGGTACTACAAGCCATTGTATGTGATGTCCCCATCAAAGACAAATAAGTATAAGCTAAGTTGGATTTAATACCTTCTACAAAATTATCAATAATGATTTACCAAGACATACATACCTACATACATACATATATATATATATACACATTTATATATATATCTATATATATATATATGTATATAATATATTAAAACCAGTATTTATATATCATAATATCAATTTGTTCAAATACTATATTAAATCAATACATACATAAACGATTTGTTTAAAGTATTAACCATTGACTAATTTCAGCCGATTAGGTGAAGCCAATTCATGTGAAGAGATATAGCACTTGGGAAAGACACGTCTGGGGACCAAAGAATAGACACGCCTTCAGCCACGTCTGGAGAATGCTTACAAATAGAAGTGCGATAGAAGTTTTGAAGTATATGGAGAATAGGAAGAAGGAATCGCTGCTAAAGAATCAACCATTTTATTCCACCAAGTTCGAAGTAAGGAGCATACAAGGGAGTGAGATCATATTCTGCTTCCCATAGATCTGAGTCAACCAAAGCATCGATTAGATAAAGGAGGATACGATACAGAGCATCGCTAGAGAAATTGGCAGACAATGACTACCATCCCATCGATCCAAGAAGAGGGAACGTGTGAAGAAGCCCAGTGATAATCAGCCTTCACATCAAGCCCAACTCATATTGATTAATATATATAACACACTTACACTTCATATAATCAGGATTATCTCAAACCCGATCAACATTACATCAAACCCAATTTGTATTATTCAAGCTCTATTGATTAATCTTTTGTTGGCAGCATACGATCTATTGAACTTCAATCATACTGTCATATGCATCTGAGTTGATATCAGTCTCCTACAGCAATTACATTTATCAAAGTATAAATAGAATATACATATACATATATCTAGAGTAGATTATTTTCTCAGGTTTTCTCCTTTGAAGTGATATCCTTTCTAAAATCTGAGTTGAGAGCAAAGCCTTTTTTCTATTGAGGATCATCACAGTGGTATCAGAGCATCGGTCCTGCCAACCTATTGGAGGATAAGAAAATGCAGACCTATCATCAAAAGGGAAACATGGCGGACCAGCTAGCCCAAGAATTGAAAAACTTCATGGAGCAAACCAACGAAAGATTCGAAAAGACCAACCAGCTCATTCTTCAAACTCTTCAAAGCATAAATAGCCACCACACGCAAGAATGAGCCAATCCAAGGAAGGAGGTACAATCCAACCATTCCAAGAACGAACATTCGACTCAAAGTTCCTCTCAAATACCAACCATGCCTCCTTTCCTTCCAAGCAAAAATGTCATAGAAGAAGTGGAAGAACAAAACTCATACAATGCAGAAGATATCGCACTTTTGTATGCAGCATTAGACCCAGCAGTTCAAAAATTAGTTCCCTTCAAAGAGTATTACGAAGTCAAGACTCAAGCCAATGCAAGCAAAGGGAAGAATCATATTAGCAAAGACCTCAAATCTCGGGTCAATAAGATGATATTTCCCTTCTTTGACGGTTCCAGGAAGATCACCGCCCAATCATGGGTTCAAAAACTAGATACTTATCTCTCCGTCAGCCCCATGACCGAAGAAGATGCCATCAAATTTGTTGTCCTCCACCTATCAGAGATAGCTCATGACCGGTGGCACCACGGACTCATCACGCAAGGACACCAAAATGCAGTGTTCCATGGGGATGCATCCCCCCCTAAATTTTTGTCGTCCCCCCGTCCCGGACATTTCAGAGACTTGGGGACGCTAGGGAGACGTCCCTCTGCCCTCCCTCCACTGCCGTCGGGACGTGAGAAACATCTCGGAGACGCGGGGGACACCTAGGCGTCTCTGAGACGTCTCAAGGACGTCCAAGCATCCCTCGAGCGTCTCAGAGACGCCCAGGTGTCCCCCGCGCTAGGACGTGTTTTAAAGTGTTTTTTTTTTAATTTCTTTTATTTTTATTGGTCTTTGTGCCTGGGGCCGAACCCTAAAGGCTTGTGGGACCCATCTAAAAGCCTCTAAATGAAATAAAAGTCTCTAATTGCTCATTTTTTTACTCACATATGCATTTGATGTTTTGCAGCAGCTAGGTGAAGAAGAGGAAAACCAGTGAGAAGAGTGAGTGAAAGAGTGAGTTTGAGGTGCTGCAAGTGCAAGAGGGGTGAGAAGGAGAAAGAAGAAGAAGAGGAGGAGCATTCTACACCAATTTTGAAGGATTTTTCAAGCACAAAGTAGGGTTTTATGACTGTTTTTCTTAGTTTTTTCAAAAAAAATTGTTTTGTTTTCCAAGTTTTTAGATTCATTTTGAAAATGTAGTTTGATGTTTGAAATGGGCATTGAAATGAAAATAAAAAAATGAATATGCATTTGTAGCCATGTCTATGAAATTATGATTAAAAAATTAATCATAATTCCATAT
>VDFB02348190.1:0-24123 GCA_007258455.2 Sequoia sempervirens | reverse complement strand
TGTGTGTGTGAAATGTGGGAGAGTTAGCAAATCAATACTAAAGCACACAAACATCAATGAGAAGTATTATATTAAATATTTGAATCAAAGTGAAATGTGGGAGAGTTAGAAAATCAATACTAAAGCACACAAACATAAGTGAGACGTATTATATTAAAGATTTGAATAAAAAAAATACTCTATTTGTAGCAAAACAAATCTCTAAAAACGTTCCATTGTTCTCTATTCTTAAGGATTCATTAAATCATTTGGCTCTCTGATTTTTTATGTGTTGTTAGAATGATAACTTGAGAAACGAGATGTTGTTCAAAATGCAAGAAATCTAAGTTCCTACATGAAACTATGTGATAAAAGCCATGATACTATGATAATGGTGATATTGACAAATGGATAATGATGCTAGACTATGTGATACAAATGCTGCATAAAAAGCTAAAATGATTCTGCATATGCTCAAATATTAACCATTGATATGATAAGGTAAAATGCAACTATAAGGCAAGACATGAAATAAAATGCAACTATAAAGCAAGACATGATTCTAATTTAACATGATACTACAATGCTAACTATGAACTCCAAATGCTCCAAAGTTATTCCTGCATAATAAGTTTGCTAAAAGATGTGATTGATAATGCTATAGCAAATGATTGTATTTATAGGATTTTCAAAGCATCTTGTGATGTGGCAGCAATCGACGATCCAGATTCAAACATGAGGGATGAATGATGGAGATGGAAGAATCTTGGAGGATGTCCCCTTGACCAAGGGCAACATGCCAAATGGATGAAGGAATAAAGTGTGTGAGGAATAAGCCATGTGTTAAAAGTTTGTTCAAGATAATTGGTTGAAAATAATGTAATTAAATATTAGTCATATTTAATTACATGCGACATTTGATGACATGGCCAAAAAGTGTTGTAGACATGTGACTAAATTTGAATTTGAAATTATTCAAACTTAGTGAGAAGGTATCTAATTAAATAAAAACAAACTATAGACATTTGTTTATTTAATTAAATTTAGAAGAATGTGGTTTAGGATGAAGAATTTAGAAAAGTGTGAACTATATGAGAATTTATTTATGAGTAATTGAAATAAAGGAAGTTTATTAATTAAATAGCTAGTATTTAATTAATTAATTGTCTTGACCGATTTTAGGTGTATACATATTTCATTTGAAAACTTTTTAGATTGTCTGAACTATTCCCTAATTCAACCAATATGACTACACAAAATCAAATCTAGCCATACAATTTTTTGACGTACCCCATTGCACACCAAAAGTGCAATAGCTAGTTTAGTGACTCTCTATCTATATTGATAATATAAGAATTAAGTCTTCTTAATTATTCTATTTATTCATATGATATATTTTGTATCATAATTAATTAAATTTATGTGGTTTATTAGAATGATGGGATTTAAATTCCTAAGAAGATTATAGTGTGGCATTCTAGTGTCTTGCAAGTGAACTATAGCCTTACCTCCTAAATATTTTTAGAATTGTCCATATGATACTCAAGTGGTTGTATAACTATATTTTGATCATATGAATGGTTTGATGTCAATATATTATAGTGTATAATTTTTATTGTCCTTTTATGCTCATATAAATCTAACTTAGTATGGTGCTGTTTTGTCTTCTTGGGGAGCTAAATGTATTGAATTGTGACATTCTTTGTTTCATTCTTGATTTATGTTAATATATGACATATTTTGTGTCATGGTACATTTATGTGGATATGCGACATCTTCTATATCATGGTTGATTTGTGACATCTTTTGTGACTTAGTTGATTTGTAATATTTATTATATTACAGTTGATTATATTTGTATATGCCATCATTTGTGTTATGATTCTCCTCGTGAGATTAGGGATCTATCTAGAAGGATAGGGTGTATAAAAGGTTTAGCTCATGGATTCCATTTGAAAGAATGGAATGTGATTTTGTCCTATGGATTAGGATGGTTAAAATCTTTTTTTTTTAATTTGTGTCCCAATATATTAAGACATCTCTCCTTAAGAAAGTTTACTAATATTTGAGCATGATAATCTTGCTATAGAAACCACATCACCATAGGCTCTAGTCTTCTTGTTGGCGAAGGATCCATGGGTAGTTTATGTTATGTCTGTGTTGTACCACTAGAGCTAGGAAATCTTTGAGATAAGTCTTGTGGTCCATTGTATTGACATACATGTTATTTCTATCTTGTGATAAGGGTTCTCTATGGTTGGCATATATAGCTAATCTTCATTTCTTATGTGAGGTGGTGGTACATAGCTACACTACACAATTTGAAGACTCTCCTTGAATGAGTTTTGGGGACTAGGTGTGTTTTTCATGTTTGTGGAGTCTTGGTATTGTCTTACTTATGTGAGTGCCATATTATTGTGTTCTTATAATTCGTGAGGTGCCTATTGTAAGCATTGAAATTGAAAAATAGGAAATTAAAAGACTCGAAAACATAAAAGAAAAGAAATAAAATCTTATTTTACTAATCCCATTGTAAACCTCAAAAATATGTAAGTTGATTCACCAGTTTGGATGTGGATGCTAATTCTCAACACATAACACTATGATTCAATTGGGGATTGATTTTGATATAATGAATTTACATAAAGTGTGAGATATGAAATTGATGAATAAAATACCATATTTATAGACTTTCCAAGGAAAGAACAAATGGAATATGAGGATAAGAATAAAGAATTCAGTTAACTAAATTGATTGTGGAGTCAACTCAACAGAGAAAGGGAAAATTTCTATTTCAAAGTAATGTGGAGATAATATCGAATTATTTAATTCAATAGTTGGATAAATGTTCACATCAAGTTTTCATTCGAAGGTCGTGTTGACTTAAGAATGAAGAAGAGTTAACTAAGGACTAAAGATCGAGTTTCTAAATGAAGACTAAGTTAACTAATCAATGATGATGGAGTTGACTAATGAATATTGAAGAGTTGAAAATAGAAATTATTTGAAAACGAGAATTAGCTCACAATTAAATAAATAATTAAAATATTATTCAATTAAATGGATAAAGTGGGAATTATTACATGGTTATTAATTAATAAATAATAATATGTAGTAAATGGTAACAAACTAATTAGGGCTAATGAATAATTGATGTGGTTAATGATAGGTGAATTCTATGAAGATGACTACGATTAGGTGGAATAGTTTAGGTGTCTACACATGTATTCTATGTATTTTCTTTATGTGTGTTCTTGCATATTTAAATTTTTGATATTATTTTGTGCAAATGTTAGGATGCATCTAGTATGCGATGTATGCAGTATTACTTTGGACATGTGCTCTTAGAAAGGTATATAACATCACATGAATATATTATGTTGTAGTATGGGATGTGAGAAACACTTTATGTGGATATTGTATATAGTTTTGCATGTGTTGTGTTAAGTCAAACCTTATAATGTTGAAAGGATTTGTGGTTTTAGTTGATGATCATATTTTGGCTTGTTCACGTCCTTGCATCCATATGTGTATTAGATATTGGAAAGGATCTGTTATGAATATTGATTATCTTGGAATGATTATTTTTCATGTGTACATTTTTAGAAATGTGCATTGTGAAATTTATTCCATCTATGGTTCCATGTGTAGGATATGTGTTAATAAAGGAATGTATTAAGAAATATGAACATTAATATTATATTATACCACACTTTTAGATTATGGATGGTGTTTCTTCACCTTGACTGATGGATGGGGAGGAAAGGAACATCCTCGTGGTGGATTTTAACCCTCCCATGATTAGCAACAAGAACATGAGATCTTGGAGGATCAACTTGTAAATTGAGCTTGGAGTTCTTCATATAGGTCATTATGTGTACATTATTTTTAGACCATTTGTATATGTGTGGTTGGTCTCATGATCTATTATATTTTTATCATGGACAAGATTTGTAATTTTGACCCTTTTTGTATTTTGGTTATGAAATAATGGTATATTCATTGTTGAGTTCTACACACGTACTTGTCAGACTTTTATATTATTATAATGTACTTGAGATGTACTTCCTTATAATAATAATCGAGTGGGAGTTATATATATTGTATATTTTATTGGATATCACTTGCATGTCTTGCATATCATTTTAATATTGTATCATGGAAGTTAATGGAAGTTGTTAGAAAGCCATCTTGTACTATTTTGTTAGCATCAAGATATGTTTATCTAGGTTAATTCTTAAGAAATTTATGGTTGTTACAAATATTTGCTCAAACTCCTCCTTCATGTTGTCAATAAAGGAAACAACCCCCAACCCTTGAAGCTTAGTCATATAGGTGACTAGCACCCAAATTGCAGATTACCTTTTTTATATGCCTAAAGGAGCGATTTTCTTCTTGAAGCCATAACTTGAGCATATGCTATCAACTTTTTAAAACAAATAAGCTTTGGAAACATGGTTTCAAGCGCTATGTAACCATTCACTTGGGTTTTCCTAATTTTTCTCTAAGTTCCTATTATTTCAATTTGAATTTTGTCTTTCTATTTAGATTTACACTATAGATATTTTACAAAATATGAGACTATTTTTATGCTATGAGGGTTACACTCTCATATGTTTTGATATCTAATCTATTTATAAGGAGTACATCATTATAAAATCATGGGTTTTCCAACTCATCCTTCTATAATCATCTTGAACAACAAGAATTATAAGGCTTGAAAAAATGTCATCCTAAAACATCTTAGGTGGATTCATCTCTTACCGCATCTCTATGGACTTGTCTCTAAACTAGGCACACCTAATCAAAAGATATCATGGGGAAACATAAATGATTATGTCATTGGATTGATTTCTAGCAATGTTGATTTTGACACTATGTGTTCTATCTCACATATTGACTACCCACACACTCTTTGGACATAATTTGGGGAATCTTTGGAGACCCATATCTTTCTCCATTCTTAGACGATATTATTATGGACAATCTTCTACCCTTTGATGATTGTGATAAGCTACCATATGATGATGATACAAAAGATCATCTTGATTATTTGGAAGGTCTTGATAGTTGTGATGAAATTTATGCTTCACCTAATGCTCCTTCTCCTCCTATAGAGATATCTATTGATTCTTTGGTTTCTATGACTCCTAATCTAGATTTAGAGGCTTCATCTTTTTTTATCTTCAAGTCACTATGCCAAGATTGAAGATTCTTGCTTTTCAATATTGATATATTCATCTCTAGGTGCCCATATTCAGACATCTTGTGTGGACACATCTTTTTGAGATGGTCATTATAGTTGGATGACATATACTGAGATTACATTTCCATCTCTTGTTGCTTCAATTTTTCTTTGTAGTAGGTACATCATAGTCTTCTAGATTTAATACTTTGGGATGAGTATTTGATAAATATTATAGATTTGTTTTGTAAGTCCCATTTTTATAGATTTTCCAAACGCACTTGAGGACATCCATCTCCTCTTTGGTGACAACTCCATCATGGTTGATGTCACACCATCTTCATCTTTAAATCAGACTGTCCTTCATTTGTTTGTAGATGGTCCTAGTTTATCACCTTCTTCATTTATTGGGCTCGTATTTGTTTTGATTGTGGCATACTTTCATACAAACATAGTGACACTTAAGCAAAGATGAGACACATCATCATCCATCACGATCCTTCTTCCTTTATAGAAATACATCTTGCATCTACACTTCATTTTGTTTCTTTTTAGGGGGAGAAATATTATTTAGTGTTCTTAGATCTTCATCATCATCCTTTATCGAGCATCCACCATCACTACATAGATTATAAATTATGCGCAGGGGGCGAAGGGTGGAGGGGCTACATATTCTCTCACTTTCTCTCCTATAAGGGGACCATTGATTGTACATTGGTGACATAAGTAGTCCTTGGGGAGGGGGGGAGGGGTTGAGTCCTCCTTTTACTTGTACATGTTTTTTTGCATCTTTTCTTTTTGGAGAGGGGTTTTTCTCCTTTACTTTGTTTGTAAGAGATTTATTTGTACATGAGTAACTAACATGGCCTTGTAGTTGAGACCCATACTTGCATTTTATTACACTCCCTAAGTTGCATTTAAGAGACGTGTTGATGAGAACATAGTATAGTACCTAACTAGTTTCATATTAGGTCTTATTCACACTTACTTAAAGCTTACTTAGGCCATTTAATTTTTTTGTCTTAGATCATTGAATTAAAACACTTGTCATGATTTTAGTATGTCCTAGGGTTTCATCATTGTCTTTATACCAAGAATTTCTTCATTGTATATTGTACCAATTTCATTTTGCATCTAATGAATCCTCTGATTTCCTAACATTTTGATTGCTTCTCTCTTGTGTGGAAGGTTGTTTTCATTGTAGGTGATCCTTGGGCTAATGTGGGTTTGATCAACAACTCTTATAGTATGGAGTAAACTAGATTAAGAGAAAATGAAATCTCTTATGCAAAAACATACCACTTATTCACTAATTATTACATAAAATATAATCAAATTAAAGTGAGTCCAAAATAAATGAGGAAAAGTGTATACAATTTTTTTCTTTTGATGGGAGGTTTTATATCAACTACCAAAGTCCCCTAGGGCATGATTTTGAACTCATCCCTTATAAATTGTACCTCTAGGAGTTTGAACCTTGGGGGATGACGTAATTAAAGAACATACCATCATCCTCACCAATTGTGCTCAACCAATTAAATTACAACCCTTTGATAAGTTTACACTTTTCACTATTACAATTATAAAAACAAATAATTAATATTGATCATTGACCATAAAATTTCCCACCCACCTACTTCAAAAATAAAAAAACCATTTTGACAAGAAATGAGCTGTCTGCATTGGAGAGCTGAGAAGTAACATATACAATACTTATTAGCCCTTATAGCTCAGCCATTAAGAAGCAAGACTAAAGTCAGCTGTGAGCTGATGCAGGAGCAGGTCTTCCATACCATTAATAGGCTGACTTTTCAATGATCCCCAGTCCCACCTCTACAGGTTTATAGGCTTCCCCGGACCACACCTATTGAAAAAAACCATATACAAAACTGGTTGGTGGAAGTTTTGGTATAATAATATTAGAGCATTTGGTGCTTCAAACTTATTAATACCAAGTTGATTATATTAGTATTATTAATATTTTTTAAATTTTAATTATAATGGACAGTATGTCATTCCAACTTGCTTGACAGATACTTCAGTCCTCAGCGCCAGCTGGGTCATCATCATGGCGTTAAAAATCGGTGACTTTTATGCAAATACTTGATTGGTCATGGAGTGCAGAGGTGATTCCTTTTATCAGTGGACGGTCTAGATGGAAATGGGAACCTGGAGAAATCGACTGTTTTAACTGTAAAAGTGAAAATACAAAAGAAAAGAGAATTCTAATGCAGGAAGTTTAATGGAAACGTAAACTGAAAGATCAATTATGAGAAATCAGCAATCCCTGATTTAAAAAGGAAACATTATGTATGAAAAATCAATATAGTTGCGTACATGGTCCCAGTGCAGTTGGTGAAAAAGCTGTGCACTCACAAAGAGCCCACTAATGTTTGAAACTTTTATCACTGTTGGATGTTGATTACCGTTGGGTGCTGTTGGAGTTGGGTTCGATCTTCAGGTGACTTTAACTTCTTCACTGGGGTCTACAGCCAAACTGGTGTGTAACTTAGAAAAAGAATTAAGATGATTAGCTCTTGATGTTCTTACCTCTTGAAGAAACATAAAATCAATCCTCTGACAGCTAAGAGCAACATGAATGAGTGCAATTGAAGATCTGCCTATAAGCAAACTGGAAGGGAGCCCATGTGAATAGGTGTTACAGAGAGAGGTCTCCCAGCAGCCAAAGCAAATGAAAGGAACAGTCCCGTTGAGGAGAAAGAACTTTACAACCAATCTCACAAACAATAACATCCCAAATGGATTAGATCAGAGCTCCCTTGATAATCCAGATCTGGGTCCTTTCCTGCTGAAGCTTGCAAGGAGCCTCCTTGTCTCTGGTGACAATTCTTACAAAGCTCTGGAGTGTGCTTCAAGAGCTGCAGAGTCCTTTGAGAGGTGTTGTGATGGGAAACCAAGCCTTGAGTTTGTTATGAGTCTGCATATACTGGCAGCAATTCACTGCAGCCTTGGACAGTATGAAGAGGCTGTTCCTGTATTGGAAAGCTCCATTAGGATCCCTGTGGTGGATGAGGGCCATGAACATGCTCTTGCAGCCTTTGCAGGAAATATGCAGTTAGGTGACACCTATGCCATGTTGGGAAGGGTTGGGGATTCTCTAGAATGCTATAACAAGGGGCTGGAGATCCAGAAGCGGGTGTTGGGTGACATGGATCCAAGAGTGGGAGAGACTTGCAGGTATGTGGCAGAGGCCCATGCCCAAGCAATGCAGTTCATGGAGGCTGAAAAATTATGCCAACATTCTTTGCAGATCCATAGACTGCACAGAGCTACAGCTTCCCTCGAGGAAGTTGCTGACAGGAGACTAATAGCACTTATTTATGAAGGAAAAGGAGATTATGAAGCAGCCCTTGAAAATTTAGTATTGGCAAGCATGGCATTGATGTCTCATGGTCAGGAAGTTGAAGTGGCCTCCGTGGAGTGCAGCATTGGAGATACCTACTTGGCCTTGGGCAGGTATGATGAAGCTGTTTTTGCATACCAGAAGGCCCTGACTGTGTTTAAATCTACAAAGGGGGAGAACCATCCTAGTGTTGCTGAAGTTTTTGTTCGCCTTGCAGACGTGAACTGCAAGACAGGAAAATTGAGGGAGGCCACTACATTTTGTGAGAGTGCTTTAAAAATCTATGATAAGCTCGGTTTGGAAAGCTCCACTCAGGATGTTGCAAGTGGGTTGACCGAGATAGCTGTGATCTATGAGGCCATGAATGAACCTGAACTGGCTTTAGGCCTTCTTCATAAGGCCTTGAAAAATTTGGATGATACTCCTAGTCAGCAGAGTGTGATAGCAGGCATTGAGGCACAGATGGGTGTTATCTACTATGTCTTGGGCAAACACGCTGATTCATGTGCTTCATTAAAGAATGCCATTATAAAACTTAAGGCAAGTGGGGAGAAGAAATCTGTCTTCTTTGCCCTTGTTTTGAACCAGATGGGACTAGCATGTGTGCAATGCTATGCCATAAATGAAGCTGCAGGTTTGTTTGAAGAAGCAAAGCTGATTTTGGATGAAGTCTGTGGCCCCTGTCATTCTGATACTCTTGAAGTATGTAGCAATCTGGCTGGAACATATGATGCGATGGGCAGGTAAATTAATCTCAACTTCCACTTCTGAATGACAATTCTATGATGTCTATAGTGTGTGTAGTTTTCTGTGAAATTAAAAACCACTATGTTGAAGGACAGAGAGAGTTTCATGGTATATTTGTTGTCAACCATACTAAAATCAACGAAACGCACTTCTACCAATCAGTCAATTTATCTGTCTTTTCTTAAATAGTTCTCCTGCCTATCTAATCAACCATATTTAACCACAGAGATCTTAGCTGGTGTTAAGATGGCATCCGAAAGAGCTCACAAAGACCAAGCAAAAAAAAGCTAGGTCCACCACCCGACCATTGCCAAAATATAAAATATAAGGCGTCAGATATTCTGCTACACCCTGACATAAGAAAATATAATGTGCATCCAGCCAAACCAGCAGCATTGTGTCACCCACCAAATTGAAGCAGGAATAGGATATGTTTAGGACTTTGCCATAAAGCCACCAATAGATATATCAATTGTTCTCTCAAAATTCGAAAGGCCACTGCAAGAAAATATTTAAGTACATTCATCTATCCAACGATTAAGACCAGTTATTAAGTAGCATTTCTCAAGAATACTTGTGATATCCTTACCATCACAATGCATGGTCTCAAAATAGCTACAGTAAACACATCCTGTAACAGTAGTCCAGAATAGCATTTTGTTTCGTAGACTCCAGCTTATTTAGAATGCTCTTAAGGGTGTCTTCAGCTTTGATTGAAATAATCTAATCATATCAGTGTCCACATATGACCTAAAGCATCAATTGTTGCTCCAAATTGTACCCTGCAATTCTTGAAGACACACCTCAGAATTATATCTGGGGAACATAGTCAGTTTAGATAAACAAGGTGTGGCTCATGATCAAACTACAAGTGATTTGGGCCAATTGACAAGAGTGGGCAACTCTTCTACACTTCTAGCTCTGCTAGGTGGAGGAGTGTATTCTTTGAGATCTTGCAATACAATTAAAGAGACATGAAAATAAAATGGTCACACAGCTTAGCCCCACCTTGTGCATAAGAATACCCGAAGATTTGCCACTAAGCATCTACTATGTTGGCTTACTAGTCTTGTAAACCAAAGAGCTTTCAACAAAAAAATACTATCGCATTACAATGCAACTAAAGATACAAAACTAAATTTATATCCCCAAATATGATATCATTTATAGTATTTTACTTCATGTATAACTTGTGAAGACCTGGAAATGCATAACTCTCTGAAGATGGTTAACAAATGCAGGTTCCCTATATATATGGTAGAATAGGTATCAATGAGCTCATGCAAACTAGTAGGACAATAGCTTACACTAATCTACATGGAACATAGATGATATTCAATATAAAGCATGATCAATCAACCATTTGTTACCATTACACACTCTAATGGGAAACAAAGTCAAGAACCTAGAAAATGGAGAAAAAATTATGCAATCAGGTAAACTAGAACTTTATTATGGAATCCAATCACTTTAGTTGTAGATTCATTCAAAATGTAATTCAATGAACTCAAAATTCATCAACTAAAGAAGGATTTCTTCAAGATCACAGATGATCTACATATCCTTTATGTGGGTTTGGAAAGATACATTTACAAATAGCATACAAGCATCTTGTCAAAACTTGAAGTAAAGAACAATCACAAACCTACAAGAAGCCAACAAATGTGCCCTTACAAGCATGATAAAATACTTCTCCCATAAATAGTACACTAACCATGGAAAATTTGCCTTCGATGAGTGGTATTCGCTTGCAACTCTTTCACCAGACTACACAGAAATCTCTCCCACAAACTTTCCTAGCTCTGAGATACCTAATTTGATCATCCTAGAATACACCATAGGATGTCTTGTACAAAAATTCAACCAAGAGATATAGAATTTGGCAACAGGCCCTCAAATTTGGCCAATTATTCCTTCTCTACAGAAACAACTTATATTTATAACAAATAAATTTGCTCAGATCTACACAACTAACACTTGTTTCAATTATCACCATTGTGTTTAAACCCTAAATCCATCATAGACCATGTAGCACACTAAATTAGGCCTCGCGCATTAGAGAACATTTCTTTAGATTGGATCCTCTGCAAAACAGGTCAATTTTTCTTAGAGTTACTTGCATCATGCTTGCAAAAACTTTAACTTCAATGATATTTGATGCCAATTAAACGGATAGAAGACAGCCCATACCCTAAAGCGTAAATTCTCTTTCATGATTTCCACAAACAGTATGGACATTGCTTGCTTCCCATTAACTTCGTCATCTACCATCTCTTTGATTAGCAACTCAACACCGAAATCATCATGAATTTGCAATTATTCATTATGTCATCACAACACCCTAGTTGTCACCGTAGAATTTTTATTAACTTGGACAGTTAATGCTTTTGCAAGAACATACCAGATTATGCCTCTTAACTCCCACTAGTGTTTCCATCTTTCAAACCTGTATTTGAATCTTTGGATAAGATTCAAAAGCCATGATATATAAATTGGATCAATTTCAGTTCAAGGCTTATTTTAAATCACTCAAATTGAACACCTTCATTAATCTTGCAAATGAAATTTTACTTTTTGCAAACCCTATACTCTATTGGTTTTCATTTGAACATTGGGAGTTTGCCTTTATCAGCCAGCCAATTTAAATTTTATGTATGATCATTGGCTCAGATGTGTCACTAAAAGATCAGTGTCTGTGGGCGATCAATGGGCTATCATATGTGTTTGCTCTTTGCTTGGCCGACCCATTGTAGTCAACAAGAAAGTGCCATGTGCCCTTCTCGCATATCTCCCAATATTTCATCAACACTCTTCTTTAGCTGCTAAGTGCCCATAGTCTTTATGATTGAGATTCATCGACTCCAAGATCAATGGATGTAGTAGATTAGTGGACCACCTAAAGTGCACCCACCGTAATCTGTCAATCCACCATAGTCGACAGGATTATGATGCATTATCAAATCCACTACCCAACAGAACGCTTTCAAACTCGCTTGGAAGCCTTGCTTAGTAGATAGAATAGGCCCACTATTATTTTCCAGTTGAGACCACATGACATCATTCCGTTCGCTGCTACATTTAACTACACCCTTGTAGAGACTCCACATAGTCACCATTCAACTGATGGGGATCAATTATGTCACGTCAGACCATTTGTTGCTTATTCACTTTTTTGATCTGCTGCTTTGACCACTTAAACACCAAGCAAGATTGACAGTTTGAATGCTTTCATTCCAAGAGAACTTCTTTGGTAAATTGATGGATGCCTAGGACGTGCGGCCCTGTAATCCGCCAATCTACCACAACAACGAGATTTCAAAGGACCAATCACAATGTACCACATACACCCACTGTCGGCACTTTTCTTATCGACTTGATTATTTAAACCTTTGTCAAGATCAATAGCTAAGAATCGTTGCAGTCGAAATCAATGGATGTGGCAGATATATAAATCTCTATAGGTGCATACCGTTTGGTCAATCGATCTAGCACAATGAACAAGATCATGCTGCGTGGTTTAGCTGCAGCCGCTCGATTCCATTTTTCAATAAATTTAACTTTGCGAGACATGTCCTGACCTTCTATTCAATTGATAGTCCAGATCCATCTGTCCTTGAAATCAATGGCCGAGCGAGATCATCTCCATGGCCCAAAATGCTTGAACATTTACAAGGAAATTCTTTAACCTTGGAAGCCAATCAAAATTTGCCACATACCCGATTTATCCTAGCACTTGACCATATAAACTTTTGATTCATTAAGTCATAGTCAAGATTCATGGCTCACATTGATCACATTGATCACCCCTAAGATCAATGTCTTCAGCAGGTCTAAATTTAGATAACCGAAAGTGTATACCCTTTGATTGGCTGATCCACTGCAGTTAATAGGGTCATGCCATGTGGCCTCATAGCGACAACTCAACCTCACTGCTCTATGCCATTGAACTTTGCTTAAGCATTGATCACAGCCAACGACTCAGATTAAAACACGAAAATCAATGGCTTTGATAGAAACTGCTAGGGTGCTGGATAATATGACGTACCAAAGTGCAAGCATTCATAAAAGTTTATCAGATTCAAACACATGACCAAGGATCCCATAGCTGAAAAGGAAAGCTTGTCCACCGTACCAACCATACCTTCTGACATGGACATGTTGTACTGCTAGCCTAATAAGAAAATCACACATCATCATCCCTTTGGAGAAGATTCCATTGTGGATACATCCATGCCAATGATAGGGACTGATTGGGAGATGAGCATTATACTCGCCAAATTGATTCAGTGTAACATAAAAACCTGATGTCCAGTCATTAAATGAACCAAAGTGAGCTGCTTAACTGAAATGCAACTGCCTGTAACAAGTTAATGAGCAAATATAACATAACGGTGAAAGCAAAGGCAAAGTCTTCGTCCCATTTCAGATTTTGATGAACCAATCCGCCATGAATGTAATCCAGGAGCTTTGGCTAACGCAACATAAGATGAAAAATCCAGTGTTACCCCAAGTTTTCAGGATGGGGACGGCAGGGGACAGCGGGACAGGTCCCCAAGTTTCTGGATTTTGAGGCCAAATTTAGTGACAGCGGGGACAGCTATATAAAATATAAGGAAAATTTTAAATATATAGGGAAATTTTAAATATTCATATAATAACATGGATAAGGCATGCATAATATACATTATAGAACCTTAACATATAACATTTGTGTTCAACATTATTTGTCAATAAACTAAGTGTCTTTCTTGTATGTTGAATTATCATTTGTTAATTGTTAGTGATACTTGATAACTGTCAAAAAAAGAACACAAGTTAAATTAAACAGTCTTATTGTATTTTCTATGATACCAGTACATACTGGAAAAATACTTATGCTATACCAGTTAATGGGAGGATTTGTCTAGCTATAGGTATGGATTATGGAAGACCAGATGTAAACTGCAACGATATCCTACTGCGTCAACATCCTTATTGGAATTACTAATGAAAAGAATTCAGAACTTGAAGTGAAGAAAGTTGACTTAGTTTAGCTATTTAACTATAGAACATTTATGCCTAACACGTAATTGCACTTGCATACAATAAAGCATCATAAGTATGGTATGTGATCTTGAAATTTAGCACTAACATTTGAATTAGATGCCACAGTCAATATTGAATAATTCTATCAGTTACATTTATCCAAAGTTTCAAAACAACAAGCAATGGCACCAATTTATTTCATGGGTGGACATAATTAAGTTCACACTCCCTTTTTATGAAAATGTGTGTGTTTTTTTTTTGTTTTGACCATGCTTTGATGTGGGGGACGGCTAACCATCCTAGGGATGGCCAGGAGACTTCTAGGATGGTTGACTGTCCCGAGGACGGCTAGGAGTCCCCTAGCCGACCCCATCCCCTGTCCCAGGGACAGCCAGGGGACTCCTAGAAGTCCCCCGACCATCCCCGGGACCAATCAACCGTCCCCCATCCGGTCAACAGCGTCCCCCTTGTTTCGGGGACGGTTCCCTATTTTTTGGCAGAAAATGGGGCGATACCCGGGACGTCTTGAGGACAAGGACGGGGCATTTTAGGGGGGGACAAGTCCCCGGGTTTCCCTGGAAAAATCACATGGCAAGATGGTTTTGTTGCCAGATCTGCTCCTCATGAACACATTAATCTTACCAAATCATTCTTAGCAAAATTACTTAACCAAGGCAAAAAAAACATGAAGTAAGAAAAAATTGCATCAACATAAGACATGAGAATTAACATAAGCGCAACACGAAGCCACAATATGATGATCTCAGATCAGATGTCAACAAATTGGAAGGTCAAAGTAAAAGATTTTGATAATATCAAAGGAATTACATAAGACACTTCGGATTACTTTAGAAGAAACATGAAGACCAGGGAAATAATCACTTTACAATGCAAAGGGAATGAATAAGACATCTCCAATCCTTTTTATATTTTTGGGTCAGGTAGGGAAACCTATACAGTATCACAATGTCAAAATATTAAAAAATACTTTCCAAGGGATATCTATTCCATCAAATTATACCCCCGACTTGTACCTTCAACTTACCCACTAAAGAAACATGAAAAAGTGTCACAAGTACAGCACAAGTGAAGAGCATGCCAGTTGGGATCCATAGTAGTTCATAAACAATTTTCTAATGACGATGATGTGCTTGGCCATCCACCATGACATAGTAAACACCAACCATTCATCATTGATTAGGTCTAATGGTTAGATTAGACTACAAAATTCCCCCACTAACAAAAGATGCTTAACTAAGTGCTTCATGATCCATGTAAACCTTCATGATGGGTCTAGTAGAGGCATGAAATGTCGGGCAGTAAACATTATACACAGCCAGATCGGAAGCAATTGGCAAAGCACTACACTGTAATCTAACCACTCTCAAAGCAAAAACAGATATTTTATATTAGATGATTCATGCAGATATTACTTCGCTATTAGCTATCTAGTGTCAATCCTCAAGTCCAACAAAGATGTGTAAGCAATTTAAATGTTGTCAGCGGTGATCTCATAGATGAAAATTGTTCATTTGTCACGAATTTTATTCAAGTACTTTCTGTGTTGTACAGGTTGGAAGATGCAATTAGGGTTTTGAAGCATGTGGTGGGAATCAGAGAAGAGAAAATTTGCACAGACAATCCAGATGCTGACCTGGAGAAGCAGAGGCTGACAGAGCTTTTGAAAGAAGCTGCGAGGATGAAAAATTGGAAGGGTAAATCGATTCAATCCTTGATTGTTTCTCCTCCTAAAAGCAAGAAAAAGTGAAGACACTCAAAAAATAAGGATTGAATGTCTTAGGCTGATTGCTTATAAGATCATAGACCTACAACTATCTGAGGCTTCTATTAAAGCCTAGAAGGTGTATTCACATTGGAAGAGTGCTGATAATGTACATAAGTAACAATCTGTTTGGAAAAGCCCATTTTCTAGCTTGTAAGATTACATTAGTGGATTTTCTGGTCTGAGCTTTCGACCGTGTGTTTGTCTACTGTCTAGAAAATTAAAAATCTTGTTTGTTTTGATGACCTGATATCAACCAACAATATTTTGTACAAGCTAGCAGTCTTATTAATGTTTTGATATACCTTCCCGTTTTGTATTTAGTATTTGTCTTTTCAGGTATCCTTTACTTCTTTTTCATTTTCTTGGAGATGCATGGACACATTTAATCTCTTACTTTACATTGTACTTTCAAAAATCTCATGGGCTAATTTTAACCTTCCATGACAATAATAACTGTGTATTATAGTCTTGTGTAGACACCATGGAAAGGATTCCTGGACAGGTGCCATATTCTTTGCCCAAAATTTGTGGACCTTCATAAGTAATTGGATGAAATAAAAGATAATCAATTCTATTCTAAACAATTTCAAGAAAATTTGAAGACACAAAATTTATTTTAAACAATGAGCAGGTCTGTTTATGGACTGAATTGTAATCGTGCAAATCTTTCCTAAGCCCTATTTTCTTCTCATAATCTTGTAAAGTGTAAGAAAATTGTGATGCAATACTAATAAACTTTCCTGACATGCACAAAAAATGCAGACTCAGATCTCTCATCTTTCGTCTTCTAAAGAAAAATTAGTGAAGAAATGATAAATGTCAAAGCTGCATTCAGAGAAATCTAAAGGTGTGAAAATTGATTAAAAAAACCAGTACAGTTGCAATCATTTAACCAACCTTCACAATTTGATCAAGCTTATGCTCTCCCATTTGACTGATAAGAATTTAAGAAGCAACATTCTTATAACTTGATGGAATCCATTAAGAAGGTGCTGGAGAGACAATTATATAGCCAATCCAAAAAGAAAAATTGTTGCAATATGAAAGAGTTCTAATCTACAAATTTTGCTTCCTTGACATGTTCTAAAGAGATGTTCAGGATAATCTGTTGCTTTTGATGAGGTAATATTCTTGATAAAGTGTAGAAATGATGTTACTGATACAAGTGTTCACCTAATTCCTTAATTCTCATTCTCAAAAGTTTTCATTTCAAAAATCTTGTTATTTCTATGCACTCCTTAATATATAGCATTTAAATTGAAAAATATTTGAAGTAAAAAAAAATCTATTAATCTAGATTGTCAATATATGTAATATAAGAAAATAGGTTTAATATGTGGCAAAGGGAAAATAGCCCATTTCCTTTTAACAAGTACTAATTAGAAGTATAAACATAAAAAAATTCTTAACTTACTTTATTTAGTATAAATAAACTTTTGATTTATTTATTTAAGAATATTGAGTAGAGGAGTTGAGATAAGGAAATAGAATTATATAATTAAGAAATAGAATCCTAAACAACTATTAAAAAGAAAATAGAAGAAATTATAGTGTACATTTGAAAAATTAAAAGTTTGATGGTAGAGATGAATTTGTGCATATATTGTAAATGATATAAGATGATTTTTGGAGGTTTATGGGGGAATTTACCACTACTCCCTACCTAGGGTGTTAGAGCCTCAACAAGTGTTGTTGCTCCCCATTCAGGACATTAGAGTCCCTTGGGGTGTTATAGTCCTAATTGTTAGAGTTGGCTATGGAGATACACAAGATCTAGAGGCCAAATGGAAAGCACAAAGAGATCAATATGCAATGCTCAAGATTGTAATGGAAATAATTATCCAACAACTTAATATAATTTGCATATGAGACCACCTGGCTATATAGCCAAGGTGAGACATAAGATTTCATAATATTATGACAAGTGTCTTAATCCTATGATATGAGACGACTTATCATAACTACCTAGGAAAAGATAAAATCTAGACATGACAACTAAGTCTTCTAGAAAGAATCTTAGGACCTAAGTAAACTTAACATGTGAATATGTCCCCTAAGTCCCTAGTAAGTGAATTAACTAGGTAAAAAACATTTATTCACACCAACACACACCCCCCTTAAGTGCAACTAGGGAGTAGATTATTATGCAAATGATGCAAAGATGCAAGGATGGGTCCCAACTACTAGGCCATGTTAGGTACCCATGTACATATGCAAATGCAATCTCTCACAAATGGAGAAAACGAGAAAACCCAGTAGGACAAAACTCCTCCCCAAAAGAGAGAAAAAAAATATTATGAATGAAGAATGAGGGACAAAACCCCATGTGAGGAAAAAGACCCCCCATAAGAGAGAAGAAGAAGAGAGACCATGCATCCCCCCTCAATGTTGAGTCTCCTGCAATGGTAGAAGCTCAACATTGAATGTTGAAGATGATCCAATCTCATCAAACAATGTTCCTCCCCTTAGGAAGAAACAAAACCAAGATAATATACAAGATGTCTTCCCATTCCTGAAAGGAAGATTTGGGAAGAAGAATGATATGTGATGTCTCTAAATTGTGCTCAAGTGTGGTGTAGGAGCACCCAATTGGTTTCATGTGAATTTGATCAACATGAAGATTCCTAGGTTGAGTTAGGAGTTCAAGGTCATTTTGTGTTTCAATAAGGCCTCATTGGCCATTTGAAGGTATTTAGAAATCATTTTATATAAAGCATATGTTCATAAGTTGTCAACTAATGCAATATAGAGCAAATTATGTAATCTTATTTAAAGGGTTTTAGTTTTGAGTCTTCGTTTTTCGAACTAAATCATATTTGATCAAAAAATTGTTTTGATTCATTTATTTAACTAGTTTTTTTGGGGGGGTTCAATGCAAAATGTGGCAAACTGCAATAATGTAATTGCAAGAATTGGGGAACTCAAGATTCTCTTGAATATGGAAAACTCAAGACGTCTCTCCAAACTTCATCAAACTTCATACAACCCGATATCGATTGCATATCGAGCACCTTTGTGAAATTCAAATAGTATGTGAAATTTGAAGTTTTCAAAATGCATATGTTTGTTAAATTTTGAAACCGTAAATGCGAAAATTTTCAAATTTGTTGAATTCAAACTACATTTGTTTGAAAGTTTTTAAAGCGTTTTCAACATACACTATTTTGCTTCCACATTTTGCATACATTTTTACCAGGGCACCTCCAATTTATTTGAGGCATTATATCAAACAGTTCATTAACAAATTTATTTGAGAAATTATATCAAACAGTTCATGATATAAAGTTTCTAGGGTGCATACAATGGAAACTTGGATAAAAATTTTCATATTTTGCCTTTGAGTCTTATGACATTACTCCAAAAATGGTTGGTGAACTAAATGTATGAATCGAAGAATAAATTTAGAGGAAAGAAACTAGATTGTTTGAATGAAATGTATAATAAATTACCCCTTAACTTAAAATATAAATTCAAATTAGCAAGTTGAATTTACCTCTCTTTATGATCATTTATTCTAATTCAAATTTTGAAATAATTTTGTTTTACTCTTAATTATATATATATATATATATATATTAGATGCTTAAATTTTATGTCCTATGTGTAAATGAAATATGCCTTCCCATTTCAGCAATCAAAGCTATGGATAGCCTATAAAATAAAAAAGCTACCTTGCTCCTAAATGGAAAGACCAAGTGAAACATATATAAGAACTTAATAGCGTATGGAAACAAACAATATAAAGTTATGAAGTTCAAATAGAACCACAAGTTGTATCATTTGAATGTGGGGTAGATTTGTTGGTACCATTAGATGCAACATGCATATAGTTCCCTTAACAATATGGACAAGTAGATTTGACAACTCAAATCATACATATTTTCCAATAGACTCTATCTCACTAGGAAGATATCATTTGTAACATTAAAAATGTCCATCTCTACACATTTTTGGTGGTAGGTAGGTATTGCACAATAAGATAGAGGATGTAAACTGATTAAGACTTGGATAGTATTTTAAAAGGAATTTGAGGTGTGGAAACACTTCCCATATTAACCTATCAAGAGATAAATATGCAAAATAGATTTAATTTTAGTTACAAGAAAAATGTATAAATCATAAATTTATAACATAATTATGTACATGGGAAAATCCTCTTGGAAGAAAAATCCCACAACTAAAAACATGAACCAATTATATTATTTGATAATAATATCATTTACAATAAAATATTCATGTGCATACCCTTATAGTAGTATCATCAACATGTGAATATGGAGTAATTTCTAGTAGCATGATGATACCTACAAAATCATTATGCTTTCTCCATCTCAAGCACCCATAAATAGGAAAAATTTAAACCATAAACCAAGTGTGGTTTACCAAAACCATGAGCCAAAATAATGACCTAAAAATGGCACCAAATTTGGCACAAATTCCAACACCATATTCCTTGACTTAGTTTATAGGATGTATTTAGCAAATGCTTTACATCTTGTCAAAAAAATTCAAATCCTCCTCCTCATAACCGACACTCCATTTTTGACATATTCATTTACCCATTATTTAAGATGATCTTGATGATTTTCATAATTCTAATCAATATTCTAGTGTAACCCCCCTTTTTTTTTCTTTTATGTGTCATATAACATTTCATAAGTAATTCCCATCTTACAATTTCATACAATGCTCTTACAACTTCTTAAATATATAAAAGGGACAACCCTAGTTCAATTAGGATTATTTAATTATTATCACCTACATCCATTCATTACATGTTATTAGTTTTTAGTTGCACACATTATTAGGAAATATGCATTGTCTAAGCAATTGGGGTATATTGCATGTTTGAGAGTGTTTTCCTTGATCTTTTATCTAGTTAAATTAATATCCTTTAAAATCTTGTTTTATGGAGTTTTCATCTTAACTCTAATATGGCTAGCAAATAAAATGACGATTGAATCATTTTTTGATATAATAGATAATGACAACCATATAAAGAGCCACATTAAAGAAGATGAAAAATAATGATCAAGACTATGATTTAGATACATATGTTGCTAAACAAGATATTTTCCTAAATTGATAATTATGTATTGATGCACCTCTCCACCCTAAATATCCTCACTCATTGGCTAGTAATTTATATAATGTATTAGGTGGCTATCCTTAGGGAATTAATACTATTCATAATATTACCACTCTAATGGATTTTAATAATGTTGTACCCTCTATGCATCCATCTACCCTTCATCCTCTTATAATGATTCTCCTATCATACTATAGTTACCACTTCCATGGGATCCACCACCCATGTCCTATCGCCTTTCTCTCCTACTCAGTATTTTTCTTATCTCCCATCCTTTATATATATGTTCACACCATTGTTACTACTTGAAGCACTATCCCATACCGTGATATGTTCTTCATACCATTCCCTCCTTATCCTATGAAAACTAACCTATAGTGTAATCCTCCTTCCATTACCATGCTCATTACCTTTCTAGACCTCTCCTCTTTATACATTTCTCCTCCTTTTTTATCCAACACTACTCCTACCACTAATATATCCCTATACCTTGGATATACTATTGAAGAAATTTAACTGACTTTCAATATTGCAAAAATTAGACCCATATTTTTAAACGTAAAATGTGTATAATAAAGCACAATCCATGCTTCCTAATTCAACTTCACTAATATCTATCGAATTAACTTAGGTTCATTACAATAAGATAATCATATAGCCATAATTAGTTGTCAAGATAATGGTAAAGATTTCAATAGCCATATTTATCCTTCCACATGCCACCATTAGACATACACATAAGATTCATGAACATCCATACCTATGAGCATCCAAATACAAGAAATATAACTATATATATCATACACATCATCAACATACACATAAAATATCACACCCATCATCAACACAACTAATAGTTCCCATATCATATTATCTATGTTCTCATACAAATGTGTCTTCAAATACATCAAAGCACTCATGAGTAAATCCACTCTGTAGAGCATACACATAACTAAAAAGGTGCCCCTAAGGTATTTGTCTCCTATATCTATCCTCTTAGCCTATCCTTCTCTATGGATATGTTCCACTCATATCTACCACCCTGAGGTGATCCATGTCTCAATCCTTGTCAAGGTCACTCCTCCTCTCTACCTATATCCTTTCTCAATGAGCTAGATCTATCAATCGCTACTCCCCAAAACACCTACATTTAAATATTAAAAGTTTAATAAATCATACAACATTCATTAAAATAACTAAACAATGAAAGCATTTAATATTATAAATATTCCTTATGAATTATATTGAATGTCCCCCACCTTGGAAATTTATAGCCATCGATGTCAAATCACTTATTCATACTATAGCTTTGTTCTCCAAAACACCTACATTTATATAAAAGTGAATTTTTAAGAAAAATAATATTTAACCTACTTTTAACTCAACAATAATGGATGTATTTCTATCATAAACTCTTCGTACTCATAATAGAATCATGGCCTAGGTAGAGTATAAAAAATGTTGTTTCCAACCTCATATGTAAATCTAGAGTTAGAGTGCCAAAATTGTTGAATTTCATCCTTTGTGCTATTAATTAGCTTCTTATCGACTCATGGAAGCCTACTGCTAAAAGCCCAAGTATGATTTTTAATAGGACTTTCTAATCATGATCTTATTGATAGTACTTTTGATAATGTTTTATGATTTAGGCTTAATTCAAAACAAGTTTACCTTAATAATTGAGCCTTTTTAATTTTTTAATTTCTTACTAATGATGTTATTACTCTATGAGCAACTCTTTTATCTTTTTCCTTACTATTATTTACAATAGAATTGAATGCATTAAAAAAAATTTTAACAACAATATTATTTCGATCAAACTTTTGTTTACATGAATCTTTGAAATTTATTTAGTAAAGTTCTCATTTTCAAAGTATCTTTTAGTAATTGTATAAAATTTGAAATTTTTTGGTTAATGTTTTATTGAAAACCATTCATTGAAAAATTTTGTGCTCACACCCAATGGTTTGTGATGACCTCTTGCCTTCAAGAATTTCTATTATGTTCATCAATTTCAAAACCATTTTAAAGTTCCTTAAAATGCCTTTAATTCTCAACAAACTCATTACAAAAAAGATGGATTTTGAATTTCTTTTTTCTTTCTTCACAGTTGTTCCTTCTTATGTAATTTGGAGACACATTGAGTTTCATTGGTTCATGTGAGCTATCAATTTAATCATTGTTATCAACAATTTGATTATTGAGTGCAATTTCAATGTCATAGGGTTCATATCCACATTAGTCAAGAAATTGTTGATGTATTTCTTCTTCTTCTTCTTCTTCTTCTTCTTCTATGATGCTACTCTTATCAATAGGTGTTCCATCAAATTTTACAATATTTTCACATTCATGTTCAACATTTTTATTTTCAATATTATTGTCACTTTCATTTTTAAAACATTTCATTATATTGAACATTAAAATATCCAATTTAAATGTCATTTAAGGGTAAATAAGGACCTTCATCTTCTTTCAATAATTAACATTAGAAATTAATACTTGGTTCATATTGTATACCCACCTCCCAATGGTCTTGGAATGGATTCATTTAGAAGGAGAAGGATTTCAAAAGGCTCATGGTACTTGTGGACCCCTCAAAGGCATGATATATAACACATGAACTTTATTTATGAAATTTGGTCTTTTGTTGTTGGCTTCTAGTATGAATGTTATCTATACTTGGTGGAATTCTTAGTTGAGACTCTCAATCTTCCATTGTTGGTTTCTAGTGTGATTATACAATATGCTCGCCAAACTGTATTAATTTCTAATGTTAATTATTCAAAGAAGGTTTTGTTTCATAAGAAGAGACCTATGTTCACATATTCCAAGGCATGCTATTATCCACAATGCATGACACTTCTTCATGCATCTCTACCAAGTTCTAAACAAATACAGATATGTCATTTCCATGGAGGAGATTGATGATTTTGTACTGATGTATTCAA
>VDFB02348189.1:0-18126 GCA_007258455.2 Sequoia sempervirens | reverse complement strand
TTGTTTAGGTGTTATGCGGTTGGCCCAGAGTGCTTTTCGGAGATTTTTGTGCCATTCCCTTTGGTGTTCTGAGCCCACTTTTTTGAGAAGTCGGACTAAACTTTTGTTTGTTGACTCAGCTAGGCCATTTCCCTGTGGATAGTAGTTTGAAGATGTTTTCAGGAATATGCCATTTTTCAATGCAAAGTGACATACCTTTGTGCCTACAAATGCTCTAGCATTGTCCGAAATGATCGTCTTCGGAGGGCCGAACCTCGTCACCAGAGCCTCGAGGAAATCCACAATCTCTACCTCCGTTGCCTCTTTAAGGGGAACAGCTTCAGCCCACCTTGTGAAGTAGTCTGTAGCTGTTAAAATCCATTTATGTCCCGAACTGGAAACCGAGTTGATCATTCTGATAAATTCCAAACCCCATTGAGCAAATGGTTCATCCGCCACGATAGGTTTCAGGGGCATCGCTGAATTCTTCCTTCGGTCGGAGAATAACTGACATTTTTTGCAAGCCTTTACTAGAGAGTAGGAATCATTGAAAAGTGTGGGCCAGTAATATCCAGCCCGCAGGACCTTGATGGCTGTGGTTTTAGCGGAGAAATGTCCACCTTCGTCGCTATTGTGAAATGCGTCGAGGATCTTCTGCGCCTCCCCTGAAGTAACACACCGTAGGAGCACACCATTAAAATTTCTCTTGAAAAGGACTCCTTCTATCAGCGTGTATCCGCAATTCTGGAGCCGGTAATACCTTCTTTTCTGGGATGAGAGGCCTGGCGGGTACCTTCCGGTTCGCATGAAATTCATTCTATCTTTCAGCCAATCGTCTTCCGATCCTGATCCGTTTATCAGGACAAGTTCTGACTGTTCCTCTTTGAAGTGTGCATCTCCACTCGCGTCATATACTCCACATAGACCTCTCGCTTTTAATAGTCCCTGTAATTCACCTCAATAAGTCATTCCCAGATCTTTAGTGATCCACTAGCCTTTTTCTCTCGGTGATTTCTCCCTCCATGATGTATTCCCAAGAGACACTAGAATGTGCCATATATACGTGACTTTGCCACGTGAAATTAGATACGGAACTTTTAAAGCCTCTTCACTATTGCAAAAGTTCTGCCTTCAAACGGTTATAATTCAATTACACTTTAAGGTTCGAATAGAAAGCAACCGATGCCTCCCTTTTCCTCTCTATCCTTGAGTCTAACAAAGATGTATATTCTGACTTGCTGTCGTAGCATACATTATAAAATCTTTATGTTGATTTGGATTGATCAACACTGGGGCTGATGAGATAGCTTCCTTGACCTTCTCAAATGCCTCCCTCGCCTTCGTTGTCCACTTGAAAATTTGATCCTTTTTCAGCATTAGGGTGATCGGCCTAATCATTCCCGCAAAATCAGAAATAAATTTACTGACGAAATTTACTTTGCCCAAAAGAATCGGGACACCTTCTTATTCAACGTGAGAGGAAGCTCTTTATAGCTCACTCGTTCCTAGTCAATTGGAAATACCGACACAACATGCCCAACAGCCCACCGTAGGTACCCTAACACATTTCCTAAGCTTAAGGGAAATCCCAACTCGCATCTCTTTGAAACACTAACCCGCATGATCTAAATGATCATCTTTAGATTTGGAGAACACAGTAAGATCATCCAAATAGATTAGGATAATCTTATTGATCAGCTCGCTAAATGCGACGTCCATAGCTCTCTGGAAGGTTGCCCCTGCATTAGATAAACCAAAAGGCATTTTAGCATATGCAAACGTCCCCCACTTGGTGGTGAACATAGTCTTGTGCTGATCTTCCTCTCTTACTCAAATCTGGTTATAGCCAGAGAAGCCATCCAGTAGAGAGAACATTTCCGATCCCGCGACAGTTTGGAGGATCGACTCCATAGAAGGCAAGGGATAGTGGTCCTTCAGAGATGCTTTATTTAGGTCTCGGAAATCTACGCATAAGCGTATATCACCATTCTTCTTTCGGACTGGTACCAGATTTGATACCCAAGTACTATGTTTAATTGGGAAGACAATACGCGACTCAATGAGCTTGGTTAGCTCTTGTGCCATCAAGGCTTCAACTTTAGGGTTGACCGGCCGCTGTTTCTGTCGGATTGGCTTCGCACCTTCTGTTAGCTCAATAGTATGTTGAATGATACCAGGATCATAACCTTCCAGATCATCGTAGGACCAGGCTACTACATATTTCTCACAGAAATTCATAAGCCTTTCTCTATCTTGCTGTGAGACATCTTTTCCGACCCGAAGGTTCCTGTCATCGGAGACCCGAAGATTCTCATAATCACCTTTTTCCGCCACGAACTTCCTCTTATCATTTCGGGCGTCACTACAATCAAAAAATTTTTTGAGAGTAACCAATCCTTTCGGAAGCTTATTTGATTTCAGCTGCATAATTTGTCCCTCGTAGGCCTCAACGATCTTTGGTTGGAGTTGATCGGCAAATTCCCCTGAGTTTTGAATAAACGAGGCGATGTGTTCATCGCTCTCAAAGACTTGCCAACTTTGGTCATTATCGGGTATTGCTGGTCTAACCAGCACTCGTACTGAATATTTGTTCCGAAGCAAGTCGGAGACAGGATCAAACTGAGCTCCGATTACTGCCATGCGGTCTGCATCGCCATTCTGAGCTCGGGGAATGGTCAGGATGTTGAAAGCTTCAAAACTTTCTATAAGGTCCCAGATTCGATGCCGATAGGATCTCATGCGGATATTCTTTGCTGCTGAGACTCCTCGGACCTGATTAACTACCAGTTCTGAATCTTCGAATACAATCAATTGTTTGATACCCATTCGTTCCGCTAGGCTTAGGCCTTGGACTAGACCCTCATATTCAACCTCATTATTTGAACAAGCAAATTGGAATCGGAAGGCCCTCAGCAACTTTTCATTCTGTGGGGATATTAGACATATCCCTGCTCCAGCTCCAACTTTGCTCCTTGCACCGTCAAAATATAATGTCCACAGCTCACTTACTTGGTCATCGTCGGGCTCTTTGACGACCTTCGGAAGAACTTGGTCTTCGTCATAGATCACATATGTGCCTAAACCGGTAGCATGATAATTTCCGAAGGGATCATTATTTATATGTTCACTCAACAGAGCGTCTTCGCTATTACTTCGGTCTCCGTTGACCTTCTCCTCCTCCAGCAGTTCAACATTGTACATGTCTTGTTTGGTGATGGAGGTATGTGCCGCTTCAAAGTTAATCAGGGCCTCGTTCGCCACATGTTCGGAATGCAGAGCCTCCGATTCTATCTTCATCTTTGCGCCATGTTTGGTCCTAAGTATTAGATGTGACCAATCTAAAGACAAATAGCCGCCCACCTTTGAAGTAAACTCTTGAGAAAGGCAAAGACCAAACATTGGCGGAACATCTATGATCACTGTATCTTGCGGGACCGTGATACTCGGGCAGGCAAATAGAGTCAACGGAAGTGCTTTGATGACACCCACAGTATCAACCTTATTTCCATCTAGCTGCATCACCCCTTTCTTCATAGGTTCGTAGCTGAGTCCCAAGGCTTTGGCTATTAGTTTTGGCATAACCGTGGTACTAGCGCCAGAATCAATCATAGCGTTGTGTAATAGTTTCTCCCCTATAATGAGAGTTAAGAAGAAGGGTTGAGGTTTTGGCCTACCTCCGCCTTCCGCATGGGATTCCATCACTTTGTTTGCGACAACCTTAGTTGGTGGCATTTGATAAACCGCCTCGGTACTGGCCAAAGGCTCGGTTAGTGTTGGGTCCATCTGTTGCTGAAGCACTTTTTGGAGTATGGTCTTCTGCTCCGGGATAGCTAGAATGTCCCATAAAGACATATTAGCAGGTGATTTCTTCAACTGCTCCACCACATTAAGAGATGAGGAGCTTGGAGATTTCTGCTCCTTGGCTTTTGTTATAATAATTTCCTTCCGCCGTTGAGGAGACAAGGATTCGGTCGGGCCACCAGGAATTTGATCCGAAACGTCCTTGCACTGCGGATTGTCCGAAAGTGAAACCACGGCCTCACCGGTGAATCTTCTCTTGGAGCGTGTATTATAGTCAGATTTTACCTGCGGCGTTTCGGCAGTGGACGTGTCATTCGCAAACACCATTTCCTCGTCTTCCATCCATGAGAAGAGCGCATGATCAGGAACAATGTCGGACTCTTGCTCCAGGGACATTCCTTGTATTTGCGCGGTAAGGACCGCATTCTCCATTGTCGGGGCATATCCGTATTCTTCGCTCTCTGTCGCAATCCCTTGACTACGTTGCTCTGCTATCCTTTGTTGTAAGTTGCCACGCGGACAATTTCGGGGCATACGCGCATCGTTGCAAGGGAAGCACCATGGATTGATGTCATCAATAAGATTATTTTGTCCCGCGGTTAATTCTCTGCTAGAGCTTGGCGACGCTCCTGTCAGTGGCGTAGGCACCAGAACTATTTGGTTGGCAGCCGCCGTTGGTGAGTTAGTGCGATGCGCATTATGATATTGATTCTGCTGATAGGTAGGCCGCCCACCTTGGTAGTTCTGATACGCAGGCCGCGGAGGCATTGCTTGATTCCGCTTGAGTGTTGTTATATCATTCGCCATAGTCCGTAGCATCTCCTTGAGGTCGCCCATTTCATTCTTCGGAGAACTTGATGTAGAGGCCAAGTTTTCAGGAGCGGCTGTATATGAGTACGCTGACTGGGGAGTCGCTGGCGCACTGGTCGACGCCACCTCTTGTGCCACATTTGATATCTCAAGAAATATCGGCATAACAGGTCGAGGAGGCAATTTTCCGCAGTCTATCAAGTGATTTTCTGCTTTGATAGCGGTGGCATATGCATCTGGTAGAGTAGCTCCTCCCAGAGACTTGATCATCATAGAAATGTCGGGATTGATGGACTTCAGATAGAACATGAACGCCAAATCTGGGGTAGGGCGGATGGTCACGGGAATCCTCCGCCAACTCGAGTGAAATCGGGCATTGAAGTCCGTCAGAGCCTCCTGGGGTGCTCGTTTGATGACGGATAACTGATAATATAGCGAAGAACGATCTCCGTCATTTGAAAATCTTTCATAGAATGGATCTCCGAGGTCATCCCAAGTGCGAATGGTATTAGGAGTCAGTGTTCGGTACCACTCCAGGGCCTTGCCTTTGAAGGACGCAGCAAGGAGCCTCAGGGCTACATTCTGCGCCGTGATACCATGTACTAGGCATACATCCGCTACATCCTGCAAATGCTCTGCTGGCGTTTTTGTGTTATCTCCGGCGAATTTGGGAAGAGCTTTCAGGGCCGAAACCGGTATGGCACCCCAAACAGCAGGTGCTACCGGAGCTACAAGGGGACTCCCAGCATCCCATGCTACATAATTTCTGTTCGCGGCCGGCAACATGGTGAGAGGAAAGGGTGGTGGGAATGGAACGGTTACTAACTGATTTGCGGCCTGGACTGTCCTGGATGGAGGCACTAGTAAACCTGGGTTACTTGCAGTTTGGGATCTAGTTACAGGCCGATGGCTCATACACCCTTTTAGAAGACGATTTCATTAGTTTGGGTCCCACCGGGCGTGCCAGAAAAAAGGACAAACTGTTGACGCCAAAAATTGACGAGGATAACAGTGCCTTTATGGGAAACTCAGTTCAAGGGGGACCCCTTTGCGCCAAACTGAGTGACCTCCAGATTTTAAAGAAGCCGGCTTCTTCTATATAATGGTTTTTGGAAAGGGAAAAGGAAGCAGATATAATGAAACAAATGTTAATCTAAGGCGATGCGCCAAAGCTTTTTGATAGGCACTATAAATCATAGACTCAAGGGCCTGAATGTTACTGATATGTTCCAAAACACCGGAAGCTTAAAGCAATAGCATAAACAGTTCATTCAATTGACATAAAACAGTATCGCATACATTCTTACTGCTAAGAAGAGTCATTAAGACATGATTTAGACCAGCAAGTTTGTGTTCAATATATAAAAGTCTCCTCAAATGAAATGCTTAAGACAATAAAAAGCACAATTCACAGTTTAATCAAGACATAAAAAGCAGAAAGGCCGAACAATAGGCACAGTCTGAAAGTATCTTGCAAATAAACATGCAAAAGAGGCCTGGCGTCTCTTGCTAAAACCAGTATTCTTCCTGTCAAATCTTGGACCATTTTCCCTCAACAGAGGGAGTATATATAGCCGGAGAGCAAAATCCCACCGCCTGGAGAGTTGTAACAGAATGATTCCACAATCCCCCGTAATGATGCCCGGATAAGAATATTCCCAATGCCGTTATGAGAGCAGCCAATCAGGGCACAGCATCCAGTTGGTTAGTTACAGGCGTGCCCTTTTGGAATGATGGCAGTGGTCCCAACCAGGCTTCGAAGCGACGAGTGTCGTCCACCGCCTTAGAGAACCATGGCGAGCAGCAGTCAATGACACCATCCCGCTCGGCCATCTCACAGCTTGCTTTGATAATCGATGTAAGGCACGTGGCAGCAAACCGCGGCCCGAATGAAAACTCCTTCTCCATTGACCAGGAGCTTGCGGAGAAGTGACACGTGTTCAGGGAACGGAGGCTACTTTGAAAACGGGGAAAGGCCGCATGAAAAGGGGGGCGAAAGACGCGTGGCCGCGTTTCGCAACCCGTGGTGCTCTCGTCCCTGCTGTTGTTTTAAAAGCCGCGAACCGCTGACACGTGAGCGAGGGTGGGCCCCGTCAGGAAATAAAGAAGGCCAATGAAGTGCTTGCTTTGCCTTGACCCGCCCATGACCTTCTCTACTCACAGCAGGAAAGGTGCGCTACACCGCCACGTATAGAGATGTGGGCCCCACTTCGCCATTAGTGGTAAACGCAAAACAGAAAATGAAAAACCCGGGCGCGACACGTGGGCTCCTGCGCTGCATCGCGAAAGAGCCAAAGGAGCCGCTTGCCAAAGTTAGCGAGTTACATCGAACATGCGAAAAAGGGGAACCAAGGGGGAGAGTGGAATATTATTTCAACGGGAACCATTCAACTTTAGTGGTGAATGGGTCCTCCTCACATAGGAAACCCCATTTTTAATTTAATTATGGTTGGATTCTAATGATTTTCAATCCTATATTTGATGTTGGCTTGAATTATTTGAATTTCTGGGTTAATTCATATTGTTCCTCCTAGAAATTTTATGTGACTTCATGAGATAAAGAGCAAGAGCACTATAGAGTTCACAAGAGTATTTCAAAGGAATTCTAAGATAGATTAGTGAATTTTTATTGCAACAATTCAAGGTCATTCCATCATGTAAAAGGCATATTGCATTCAAGCACATGTTGTTGAGCTAAGATTGTTAATGTAGCATGGAGGATCTACTTTGCAAGTTTGTTTCACATCTAACTTGAGATCAAGATCTACATTCTTCATGGCCACTTCATGTTAGTTTGTAGATTTAAATTCCAAGACAACTTCCAAGGTATCAACATTTCATTGTTTTATGCTTCAATTTCATTATTTCATCGTTCAGTTTAATTACCTAAAAGGGGTTTGACTTAGGAAAACACCTATTCACTAAAAATCAACAAGTTCTACTCCTCTTGAATGCATGTTTGCAGATTTATAGGTTGAAGATTAACTGGAGAACAAGATTGGAGCAAAATTGTCAAAGTTGTCAAGTTGCAAAAATTTTCATTCACATTGCAAGAACACAACAACAAGGCTACAAAATTTGTTTCATGTTTTGAACGCTGATCACCGAGGACCTAAGAATACAAACATCGAGGAACAAAACCCATATCTCAATTTCAGAAACCCTAATAGGGACCAATTCACCAATAAAGGTGAATGAGTCATTTGTGATGTGAAAACAACCTTCTTGCAGCAAGGTACACACCATTCTATCCTCTCAAAACTTCCCTCATAGTTGCTATAATAGTTAGTGGTCTATCATTTTTATCAAATCACTTTGGTAAACCCTATTTTCCCCTTAAACAAATACCTAGATGCAATCCTTGACTACCTTTTCACCCAATACACTTTAATTATGCATACAACTTCACGTATTGTCCCTTACTTTTCATGTTATTCCTCTCTCACATTGGCCCTTGATTTTGGTCGACCAACTTCAACCTAGGACACTCTTACATCTCAAAGGAATATCAAGTTAACTACTATATATAAGGGAAAATAATAAATAACATAAATATCCTATTGTAGATTAATTAATAATAAATAAATAACCCTATGATTTAGTGTTGGGGTAAAGAATTATAGCATAATAAACACTATAATTAATATAAAAATTAAATAGACAAAATATGTTAACCTTTTTACCTCTAATGTTTCTAAGATTCTTTGTGAGTGGAAGGATTGTAGGGTTCGGAGTATGGGTTCTCTTGTGGTTGTTCTAGCTTCAAACCCTAGGGTGTTGGATGAGGTTTGTGTGAAGGAAGTGTGTGGGATGTCTAACTTACAATTAGGTAATGACTGGTAGGTTACAAATGGAAGTTTCATTGATGTTATGGAGGATGGAAAAGTTCAAATTGATATTCTTGATTCTCTTATTTCTGAGTCTTTGAATTGGCTTAAGAGCTCTATGGTTGGGATATTTTGTGGAAATCATCCCAATATCGATGCTATCAAAAGATGGGTTCTTCGAGTTTGGATGATTAGAGGCCAGGTTGAGGTAATTGCTATGTTGAATGGTTTCTTTCTTTTTTTCTTTTCCCTATGTGGAAGATTGTTCAAGATTCCTTCTAGATGGCCCTTGGTTTCTTGGCTCGAATGGATTTTATCTTGAAAATTGGTTTCCTAGTTTCAACCCAATGATATACATTTTCGAGTTTCCTATTTGGGTTTATTTTCTAGGGCTGCCTTTGGAGTTTTGGAATGAAAATAAATTATGAGTATTGCCAATTCTTTTGGGAAATATTGTACTATTGATAACATCACCAAATCCATGAAGCATTTGTTGTTTTCTAGATTTTGTGTGTTCTTGGAGAATAACCTTGTTCTCCCCACTAAGATTATATTATCTTTAAAATTTGGTAAGTAGGTGCAACAGATTGATTATGAGGACTCTCTAGTTATTTTCCATTCTTCGGTAAAGTGGGTCATGCCTCTAGTACTTGCTTGAGTAATAAGAAAAAACCTATTTTTTGGAAGAAAAGTGAAAAGCTACCAGCTTTTGTGGAGGATTATGTTAGGATTTCCATCCAAGATCATAACAAAAAAAATTGTACTTCCACAAAAAACACTTGCACACAATGACCCTAATTCACATTATCAAATAGATTAATAAAAGAGTTCTTACAAGTTTATGCCATTTATGTAATGAGGTATATAATGAAGGCACGTGACTAAGTATGTCTTTTAAACCTCAATAAAATGACAAAAACATAAAATGAAAATCCCCTTGATTATTTCTTTTCCCCCTAATTTGGCACTTTATAGAAGGAGTGCATTGTAACTAGTCCAAACATGGCATAAAGTAGAACTATATAGTAGGAATGTGATATTATTCTCATTGGATTTATGGAAAAAAAGTACACTTTTAGAAAAAAATGAGACTCAATTCTGAGTTACTGAGAAAAAGTTATGAAGCTTTGAAGTGTTTCATCTTTACAACATGAACTTGTCGTGCAATTTTGTTTTAGATTGTTTTATTTTTTTAACCAAATATTTGAGAAAGAGAAAAAATTGAGAGGAAATTAAACCCCCTATTAATGAAATTCAGTAGTTCTTAGTTATCTGCTATTTATTTTGACATTTGTTGATTAGTTTTTAATGAAATTTCTTAGCACAAACAAATTCCTAACTCCTATATTAGCCAAATCCTATTTGACTGTAGCTACTTCTCCATAGAAGTGTATTACTTCCTTTCTAATAGTTAGATAATTTCATTAACATGATTTGTTATTGATAACCATGTTAGTTAAAATCTTGCTACCTAGTAATTACTAGTAGCTAGTTGTCAAAATGTAACTATAATTGTCAAAATGTTGTAAGGGGGTCATTTTAATGGGGATTTTCATTTTCTATTTTTGTCATTTTCTTGAGGTTTGAAAGGCATACTTAATCTATATCTTTATTGACTACCTCATGACATAAACTTATAAGAAATCAAAACAAAAATATGTTTGTAAATGCACTCACATAAAGTGCCAAAAAAATTGAAGTTGTGTTCCTTAGAGAGGGAATTTTTTACTTACACTAAATTATAAAGTGTAATTGGGGGTTGTGTAGTGCCTTGATTTGTCATCACAGCAATGGATCCTCATGATTCTTGTGAAATGTGTGTGTTTCCTCGATTTTCCATCACAACAATGGATCCTTGTGATTCTTGTCTCATGTGTCTATGCCTTGATGTACACTATGATTTTATGATTTCCTATTATCTTTAGTTTTTGTTTCAATAAGTGGTCTTGTGTCTTCTCCCTGTTAAAAAAAGAATAAAATATTTGTGGAGATGAATCCTTGTATTATGATACAACAAAAATATTTGGAACATTTTCTTAAACCACTATGACTTAGCACTAGTTGGGTGGTGGTTCATGCTTTTAATGCTTTATTTTTTGTAGTATTGTCATAGTTTTACTTGGTTGTTCTTATTACTCTACCTTTCTCTTTGTACAAGGGTCAGGGCCCTTTCAAAACCCCATTTTTCTAATAAAAAACATGTTTACTTTTTTTGGGATTAAATATAATTTTTTTATTGTGCTAGGTGTCACAACCTAATTTGCAAATGTATGAGAAAATCAAAGATTTTCAAATGAGTATTGTAGAACTAGATTACTAAGTGTACAACCATCTTATTCACTTTTATATTAATATTTTCCTCTACATTTATTTCTTGTAATAGTTTTTGAAAGAGGAAAAAATAGGTTTTATAGGTACCCAAAACCATAAAGTTTACACACAAAAGATTAGATCGTCAAATTCACCATTAACAGAAAGGCTGTAAAGAAAACAACAAAATGACAAAGCCACAACCACCAAAAAAGTCAGCAAGGGCCACAGAAAAGACCCAAAAATACTAGACAAAATGCCAGCAGCAACTAAACTTGGGACTTTAATGTTTCTGCAGTCTCAACTTCAACTAAACTAAACTATTATGTCTTGTAATAGTTGACTAGTAACATTTAGGAATATTATTGTTGAGTTTGCTAAGGTCTTCTCCCTTGGTCAAACCCCTATGTGGGTTGATTTAATAGTAATGAACAAAAACTAAAGATAATAGGAAATGATAAAATATGTTCCTAAGATTTTGATGCAATGCTAATATAATAAGAGTCTAATATATTTGCACTAAATTTGTTTTTCCTATGATAAATTCTAGATCTCCCTAGATGATTCCAATAAATAAGGGTTATTCCTTAAATACAACACCTTCACATGTAATTTAAAATGCTCCATATTAAATTAACTCATAATAGCTGGTAAGAAAGGGAAACATGGACTCAAATTAAGAAATGAGAATTTTCACAAGCAAAGTTCATATCTACATGTCTAGAATTGACAAAGTGTTGAATGGTGAAATTATTAGCAAAGTGATGAATGATGAAACTATGAGATGGATCCAAACTCTTGAGATATCTTGAAATAAAATAAAATTATTTGCCAACTTTCATGGAAAATTATATTCTTTTATTTTATCATTTTCTTATATAAATAATAAAACATGATCTGTAATGTCGATCTATTATAACAGAACACATTTTTTAAAAACTATTTTAAAGAAATAAATATAAAATTACCAATTAGAATAATTGAATATGAATGATGAAACTATAAAATGGATCCAAATTTTTGAGATGTGTAGAGATATAATAAAATTATTTGTCAATTTTGATATTAAAATATACCAACTTATATACTAGATAATCTAATCATAAAAAATCTTAAAAAAAACTAATAGAGTCTTAAATTCCTTTATTTCTCACTTTCATTATAAATTATGGAACATGATCCCGAACATTGATATAATACAAGGGAACACAATTTTTCAAAAACTATTTTAAAGAAATAAATATAAAAATTTACCAATTAGAATGGTGGAAGCGACATCGAGAAAAAATCTGTCGATGGCAACGAGGATTATGATCCAAATATATAAAACAATGAAAAGAAGTTACAGTTCGCGGGCCAAACAGTCCCCAGCTAAAGTTTATTTTGTTTGGAATGAAATACGTTGAAGGGACGATCCTTCAGAGCCTTTGCTCTTAAGTTCGAAATTATTCTTGTTATTGACGATGGATAAGTTAAGATGCGCTGCGTTCGCAAATGTTATTGATTTGTCCCATTGATTTGGAGCTTGTTAATAGCAACAAAATTATCTTAAAAATATTGTAATATCCGGCATTTGCCTTGATAACTGCTCCCAGATTTTTGGTTTCTGAAAATCACGGGGCGATAGATATATTCTACACCACGGACTCAACCATACAATTGCAAGACTGCCATTGCATGCTGAGATTCAAAAGCAGGCAAAAGAAAATGGCCCGCACTTCTGTATTTGAAAAGCCTCATGCATTGGTTGTGCCCTTTCCCCTTGCAGGGCATATAAATCCCATGATGCAGCTTGCTGAGAAGCTCGTCTCAGACGGGTTTCTCGTTACATTCGTTAACACTGACGATAATCATTCCCGCATAATGGCGGCAAATAATAAAATGAAATTGGTGGAGAAGAATGATAATCTGAGAATGGTATGTATACCGGATGGCCTATCGCCGGAGGTACCGCGCCCTGACATTCTCAAACTATTGGATTCACTGCAAGAAACTTTAGCTTCGTCCCTGCTCAAACTCATTCAAGAGATCAATGAGAACGAAGCATAAAAGGTCACTTGCCTGATTATGGACCTCACCATCCATTACGTTCGAGGCGTGGCTGAGCACTTTGATATTCCACATGCTATTTTCTGTCCAGTCTCTGTCGCCACGGAGGCCGTGACTCATGTTGGATCAACCTTGGTCAATTCTGGAATTGTGACTCCCGACGGTAAAGCCCACACTGTAAGCTAAAATTTTACTTTTTACAGAATATATTTATGCAGACCTCTGACGCTAATGGTTTTTGACCTGCGATTGCAGGCATTCCAAAGGTGCATAAATTGATCAACGTTCTTCCCTGCATGCCTCCTCTGCATTCTACACAGCTTGCGTGGATGTATGGAGGAGAGGCTGATATTCCAAAAAAATTCAAGGCAACTCTTGCTATAGAGCAAGAAGTTCGGACAGACATCATTCTGTATAACTCTTTCTACGATCTGGAAGCTCCTATTATCAACGCATATCCAGGAAAAGAGATACAAGTGTGCCCAATAGGCCCTCTTATTCCATCGCCAATTCTGCAAGGAAATTCAGATATTCGGTATGGTAGGAGGCCGGCCGCATTGTTGGCGGAAGAGGCGGAGTGTCTGGATTGGCTAGACAGGCAGCTTGTCAAGTCTGTAGTCTACGTGTCCTTTGGGAGCTTGGCGATCTTAAACGTAGAGCAACTGGAGGAAGTGGCTCTAGGCTTAGAAGCAACTGGTGAACCGTTTCTGTGGGTGGTGCGCCCAACTTTGATGAACGGAGCGGCCGCCGTGTTTCCGCCGGGATTCGTCGAACGAGTGGGAGATCGAGGGTGCTTAGTTTCTTGGGCTCCCCAGCTCTCTGTCTTATCTCATCCTTCTATTGCTTGCTTTATTACACACTGTGGATGGAATTCCACTTTGGAGAGTATCAGCATGGGTGTTCCCATGCTATGTTGGCCTCATTTCATAGATCAGTTCCTTAACTGTTCTTACGTAGTGAATGAGTGGAAGGTTGGATTACAATTGATGGGAAATAAAGAAGGAATAATAGAAAAGAGGGAGATTGCAAATGCGGTGGAGAAGCTGGTGCGTGGATAGGAAGGTCGTGAGATGAAGAAAAGGGTGAGATTGCTCAAGGAAAGCGCAAGGGCTTCGGGTGAGGAAGGAGGGTCTTCGTCAATCAAGTACAATCAATTTCTTGATGCCATGCAAAGAAAGCAAATGTAAAATGTGAAATTCAGAGTTGCTTAGGTTGTTTAATTGCAAGTTTGATTCATCGACCAATCTTTAAACTGCATTATTGTTTTTAGGGTACGAGTTCTATAATATAAAATTCGTATTGTAATAGATTAAGTGTAGCAGCTTGTATATTCGTATTGTAATAGATTAAATGTACCAGCTGGTCACATGTATAAAGTTTTAAGCAGTACATTACTATAATGGACAGAACTATGTATTTGCCGCTCGTGAATTTGTGAAAACCATACCCAGGCTAATATTGATGGGAAATATATCTCCCTCAAATACTTTAACAATAGATACCAGGCAACGCAATTATAATAATAAAAAGACAATTTAGTTCCACGAGTGCTGAGCCGAGCACATTTAGAGAATAGCGACTAGCAAACAGAGATTTAACACAGCAGAGGAAAACAGAGAATAGAGCAGAACTCGCTGAATACTTTATTCATCAGGGATACACATATATAGATACAATAATTTCAACAAACAAGTTATACTTCAGCTAAACAAATTGACGGCAAACTGATAGGATTGACAGCTAATTCTAGACTCTTAGACAGCAAATCGGAACTGAGGACAGATCTAACAGTTCTTTATAGACTCATTCATACTCTTATTGACACGTGCATGATTCAGTTATGATTTATTCTAACACTTTCCCTTGAGGAATAAGAGAATTTTGATGCACTCCTAACACATTTTTATTGAGTACAAACTTTATCTTGTCCAATAGCTTACAGAATACATCAATTATATTGTCATTTGCGTTACAATATTGCAGCTCTATCTTTTGCAATTGAATCTTCTCTCTGATAAAATGATGTTGAGTTTCAATGTGCTTTGATCTTTCATGATAAACTGGATTGTTTGCCAATTTGATTGAATTTTGATTGTCACATTTGATTAGAGTTGATCCTTCTTGTTGTTGTGGGTAAGCACAAACCCGTGGTCACACTTATAGCGAATCGGGCCAACAAAGAAAAATTCTAAACTTCGACCACATAAAAGTGGTCTTTATGTTTTGAATTTCAAAATGGTGTAAACTAATAAAATGTAGAAATTTTGGTGTAGTTTATTCCTGTAATTTTTAAAATTTAAAAATAAAATAAAAATTATTATGTTTTTATCAATTTAAGGACAAATTTTGGAATGCTGAAAATTTCATAAAAGAGTGACTTCACGGACCGTCAAGAAATAAAATGAAAAAAACTTCATTTCTCCTTCTTTTTTTTTCCAAATAGGTAATTTCAATATCCTGTGCATGGAAAAAAAAAATCACATTTTGATGTATATTTTTCCCGTAATAACGTTCTAAAGTAAAACATGTCAGAATTTGACAGTTTTGACGGACCGTCAACTAATTTCAAAATTTTCAATCATTTAAAAAAAAAGAAATATACCCTTTTGAAGTAGACTTTCTCCTCTTATGCCTCATATAATATTTAAAATATTTTAATAAATTTTACTATCATTTTTTTAATATCAAATCAGCCTCTTTTTTAATTTTTAAAACCTACTTGCATTATTTTAATAATAAAAGATATCAAAACTAATCAAAATATTATAAAAATTCTATATTTGGATTCTACACTTCAAGTTCTACAAAAGGGTATTTTTATTTTTTGCAAAAACATCAATCTGACTAGAGAAATACTCTGCCAAAAATGAATGTTTCAGAAAAATTTAAAAAATGATGAGTAAGTTGCCATGTAGGATGCCAACTAGACATTTTCGGCCGACCCGTTTTCGGCCGACTAGGTTTCGGCTGAAACCTAGTCGGCTGAAAACTGGTCGGCCGAAAACTAATCGCTCGAAAATTTATCGGTCGATAACTACTCGGCCGAAAATTAATGATATAAAACAAAGTTGTTTTTTTCCCAATTTATCAAATTAAAATAATTAGAAAATAACAAATATTTCGAAAATTTTTCAACTATTTTCAATTAAAAAAGCTTGATTTCAACATTTTGGAAGGCAATTTACAAGACGTATTTCGACGAAAAAAAGGCATTTGGAGAAGAGGAGAAATATTTTTAAGGTGTGTTGATCTTTAATTTATTTAATTGATTATGTTTTTTTATTGAAAATGCATTTGAAGTTTGTTTTCACTTTTTCTTTATTAAAATATTAACATCAAATAAATATATGTAGAAATATATTCATTATTCAATTAAAAATATTTTATGTTTTGCATCTAGTTACAAGTTTTTTAAAATATTTATGCTATATTACATGTACATGTTTCATGGAAAGCTTATGTGTGTACAAATTTCTATGTAGGCAATCATTCAAATTTGAGTGTAATTTGTGATGGCAAATCGAAGGACTAGATCGAGGAAGTATGAACGAACACGAGTAAGACAAAGAAAGAGAAAAGCGGATGAAGGAACATCTACTGAACAACAACCCATGGAAAATATTGATGATCAAGGTGACGTACAAGTACAAGAACAAACTAAACCTAGTACTAATATAAATGTTTTGGACTATGGTATGGAAAATTTGATGGAGATGGATGAAGATTCTCTTTTCAATAATATTTCATCTGAAGATATGTTATCTGAAAGCACATTGAAATTACACTCTAAAAAAATATGGGATGAATTTTTTGAAGAGAAATCTTTAATTGGAAGAGCACAGTTAATTGCAAAGTTATTTAGAAGAAAAGAAATGACCCCTGTTTTGGAGTTGTTAGGGGTTGATAATAGGAAAAAGTCATCAGATTTAAAACAAACAATTGTTGAAAACCTGCAAGAAGCATTAAAATGTATTGAAAAGAAGAGTCGGTCTAGTGATTTAAGTGCTGCACGTAGAGTGTTGATGACTATAATTTCTAGTAAGAAATTATCATATAGAAGACAAGTTCAAGCAATTTCCGAATTACTAAATGTTTATAGGAGAACTGTTCAAAGATATATTGAAAAGAGAGATGAAATAGATGGAAAAATTGAGAAAAATTGGGTAAATATTTGTAGGGTTCCTCGAAAAGATAGAATTTCAGAAGATGTAAAGAAACAAGTTGTTGAATATTGGACCACCCACTCTTGTGTTTCTTCCAATATAAGGGATACTATACAAATAATAGGTAATGATGGTACAAAAATTTCTCATCCAAAACATTTTATAGATACAACACAAAGTGAACTTTTTGAAGCATTTAAACAAGAATTTTTAAATGTGAAGATTTGTCAAAGGATGTTTGAAACACTACGACCATCATTTGTACGTATAAATAAAGTACGTGAAACTTGTTGTTGTCGAAACCATGTTGAATTTGATCTACACCTACAATCATATAGAAAAGTTATGGCAACAATTGATCGAAATTTAGCCATCCCTGGAAGCACAACACAATTTGTGAAGTCTCTTCTATGTGAAAAATCAGAAAATTCGGATGAATTCAACATTCAGTGTATAAAAAATGTATGTAATGATTGTGGAGATTTGAAGAATCTTTTACATGTTGACAATAATGAAATGCAAGTTACTTGGAAGAGATTTGAATATGAGACATACTTAACGAAGTCAGGAGTTGAGGCCAAAAAATTGTTGTCAAAGAGAGTGGATTGCCTTACAATGAATTCATGAGTAAATTTCGCAATATCATATATCCACATATCCAACATTGTCATGGTGCAAGATGGCAATCTAAGCAATTTCGTTATTCAAAGAATTGTTTTCCACTAGGTTGTATTCTCTCTATTGTAGATTTCTCTGAGAACTATACATTTAGTCCTCAAACTAAGATTCAAAGTCAATATTATCATTCAGAGCAAGTTGCAATCTTTGTGCAAGTTTTCTACAGGCATGCAGAGTTAGCAGTCGATGGAATACAAAGTAGCAAAGATGATAGAATTATCATCAAAGAGGTTCACTTTTATATCAGTGATGATACGAATCATGATAGAAGCTATGTAGCTCATTGTTTTAAAATGTTTTTTGAAGACCTAAGACGACGTGGCATAAATCAAGAACAACATTGGATATGGTCTGATGGATGTGCTGGTAAGTACATTGGTTTTTAAATTATTTTTAATTAATTTATATTTACTTTTAAAACTTTGAGACTTAAATTGTTTTTTGAAGATAATTCAAGGTTTTCAAGTGTTTAATTATTTGTAACTTCACAGGACAATTTAAGTCTGCAA
>VDFB02348188.1:0-20823 GCA_007258455.2 Sequoia sempervirens | reverse complement strand
TAGACTCTCAAAAGTAGCTCATTTTATAGATTACAAAAGGCCAATGAGTCCACACATGCTAGAAATTTATCTTTCAAGTAGATTGTTATGATGCACGGCTTATCGAAAATTATAGTTTCAAACCGTGACATTAAGTTTGTACCAAGTGTTTGGAGGACGCTTCAGAAGAAAATAGGTACTGATTTAAAGTTGAGATTAGCACATTCCTCCTAAAATGGATGGATAGACTAAAGTTTTTAATCAAATCTAGGGAAATTTGGCAAGATGTTTGGTCGGTGAAAATCCTAGTCAATGGGATTTGATATTGCCTCAAGCCAAATTTTCTCATGTAATGATTCAATCAACAAAAGCATAGGTAAGGCCTCATTTCAAATTGTTTATGGATGCAACCTATGGGTATTTCAGATAAGCGAGCTTACAAATACCAAGGTTCATGTGTGGATTGTTGGAGGAGAAGAGTTTAGAAAGCACGCGCAATATTTGCACTAGAAATAAAGACTCAATTGGAGCAACCAACGATATAAAGAGAGGGAATCACTGAAGAGGAGAAAAAGATAATTTTAAAGTAGAAAATATGGTACTTGCACATGTCCATTAAAGCAAAGATTTCTAATCCATCCTTTCAAAAAATAAAGTGGAAGAAGATTGGACCATGTAAAACTATCGAGAAGATTTCCCAAGTTGCTTATTAGTTGGAATTACCTATTGGTTTAGGAATCTCTCCAGTTTTTAATGTTTATAGTTTTCACAGTTACTATGAAGTAGAGACATTAAAATATAAAGAGAAAGAGGAAATACTAGTAGAAATAGGGATGGAACAACTACTCGAGAGAGAGAAAAAGGATATTGGATGCATTTTGGAATCTAGAGCGGTTAGCATGATTAGGGGAAAAGAATACAAAAGGTATCTGGCTAAACAGGAGAGAGAACTAGTGGACAATACCACTTGGTTAATCCCAACAAAATTTGAGTCATTCAAGTTCATCCCATAGCAACACGTCTACTAACTTATAGCAATAGTACGGTTCTTGCATAAACTATTCTTTTGAACTCTGGCAACACAGAATTTTAGCCACTACTCAGCAAGGGCTCAATTTTTTTTTTACCATGGTATTTTTATGTAGGGGCATCCCACCCCTTTTTGGTGTTTATTTTTCTACTTGTTGATGAGCCTAAAATATGCTCATAATTTGATGATATGATAAACTTTTAAATGATTTCATTTTTGTTATTTCATGGCTGTTTAAACTTTGATGAAACCTTTTATGGGGATATCCTGTAGCAAGACACTTATATTCCTGTAGCCTATTGTGTTGACTTGATTGCATTTATTTCCCTATTGACTCCCGAAAATGACTGGTATATCGTATACAATTTTTAAATGGTGAAGTAGATTTGAAATGTGTGATTAATGAATAGATATCATGTATGTACCATATGCCTCTTCTTGCACGTCTGTTACCTTTTGTTTCGCAGGTTGTTGAAGAATGATCGAGTCAAGTGCAGCCGATCTCGGCCTTGCAGTAAAGCCCATTTCCTGCACAACTTTGAGGAAGCTCCGCCAAAGACTCCTTGACCGAAACCGATTTGGAAAGATTTTTAATGAAAAGTAAATCTAGAGAGAGTGGAGCGTTAGATTCTCTCTGAATTGGGTTGAACACATAAATTCATTTATGAAGTTTGTTCCTTGATTCAGGGATATACTTTACTTCCACGTCTTTCTTTGATGAAGTTGGTTAGTTAGTTGTTCTTCTAATTTAAAAATAAGATACTCCTCCTGCGTGAGGTGGTGATAGAAGAGAAATAGAATGAGTAATAGATGATTTTTAGGTAAGATAGAAACAAAGTAGCAGAGATCATGTAAGAATCAGTATGATAATGAAAGACAGAATCTGTTTGACCAGAAGCAGAGCTTGTTGTTAGTTTTCACGCCAACAAGACAATGTATTTCATTCTGTCTTCATGAATAAAGATCGATGAAGTTCCCGAAGTTCAAAGATCGTAATCAATGGGGATGCTTGCGGCGGGGCCCACTTAGTAAGTATCTCAGAAGTTAATTAGTTAGATGCCTTTCTGCTGATATCCAGTTAGCTTTCATCTTTTGAAGCTTTTATGCAAACTCAGTCTTACACTGCTCCTGCAGCATAGAGAGTCCATCCCTGTGACTATTCCTGCAGCATAAGGCCAGTTCATGGTTTGTGCTTCAGTCGTAGCTGTTACAGTTTTTGTTTTAATCAAGCATAGTTGAGTTAAAGAATTCTGCATTACCATTCTATAGCTTAGATAGAATTTCTTTCCAGTATGTATTTTTGCTAAGATTTGACTAAAACAAATTCCTAGTGCATATACTTTGCTGCGCCATTTAAAGTCTACGTCCCCTGGTTTGACAAGTAAATGAACGTCCACATAAAGATATTAGTCACCTGTCGGAATGTCCAATTCCCAGGAAAGTTTCACTGTGATATTCATATCCTTTTGTGAGTGCGAGCCATTTTTGGCGCCCTTGCCGGGGATGGTGTCTAACTAGGAGTCTGACAAAGTCATTTTCAGCATTAGTTTAGTCTGTTAGTCAAAAAATTTCAAAATCTTTCAAGCCGTTATTCACCATATTGCATGCATAGAAGAAGGAGAGACGCACTGGGAAGGTTCCTCCCTAAAAATTTGTTTATTGAACTACCGTTTGACCCAGCTGATAACGAACCTAAAGAAAATCCATTTGCTCTGCTATTCCAACACCCAGACATGGCAAATAATCCACCTAATAATCCACCTCCTGCATTTGAGTTTCCCATTGTTCCCCAACAAGATACTGATAATCTTAAAAACATCCCCTCTTCCTTGCTCCCAAAGTTTTATGGCCTGGTCACAGAAGATCCAGAAACCTTTTTGTTTGAATTTGATGTCCTCTGTCACAGTTATGACTACAACACCGACGCTCATAAACTGAAGCTATTTCCTTCCACTTTGAAGGAGGGAGCTCTCAGATGGTTCATGAGTCTGGGAAGAGCCGTTGTAAATAGTTGGGCAGCCATGCAGACGAAATTTCTTGAAAAATATAAGTAATATTGTAAGAGTGCCAGCAAAGGTGATGACATATTCCGAATTCAGTAGAAGGAGGATGAAAGTCTGGAAGACTATATTTCAAGGTTTTTGTTTTCATTAAAAAGAAACTCAAACCATACTCTTAACGAGGACTCTCAGAAACTACTCTTTCTAAGGGGAATCAGTGATGCCTGTATTAACGCCCTGGACCTAATGGGAGGAGGTGATATAACTCAACTGCCTTGGGATGATATACAGAAGATATGCCTTAACTACTCTCGAGCAATAGTTAAGAAAGGTCATGGTCATCATGCTTCAGTGGGGAAGTCTTCTTCTGGTGGAGTTTCCCGAATGGAGATCACAAATCTGCTATCTAATTTCAAGCAGGACATCATTAATAATATGGCTACACAATTGGATACTATGCAAGCTCAGAAAAAATATGCAGAAGCTGAGGTAGCTTTGGCTGAGTTATGTCCCTACTGTAGACAAAAGAAGCGTGATTGCAGATGCAAGATGGTGGCTAATCTGGAAGCCAGACAACTGCCTACTGATTTCAAACCAGTGGAAGGTGATGATGATCAGGTGTTCTTTGTTGCACAAAGGAGACCATGGGCCCAAAGGCAAGGTATGCCTCAAGACCCTTTAACTTTTGGTAATCCCTATTCTAGCTATAATAACCAATGGCAACAAGTATATGGACCACCACCACCATGGAATCCGCCTCAACCAAGCTGGCCTAATTATCAAACCCCACAATGGCAATCTCCTCAAGGAGGTTGGCAGCAGCCACAAGGTCAATGGACCCCACCTTAAGGAAATTGGCAACAAAATCCTCAATGGAGAGGTCCTCAACAATGGCAAAACTAGTCTCCTGGGTTCCTGCAGCCTCCACAGCCACAACAACAGGCCCTTATGCCGTCTCCTGCAGCAACTACCACAAATATTGGACCTCCAAAGCAAACACCTATGCCTGCCCAGCTATTGCCTAATCCCAATAATAAGCAACCGCAGTAGCCTCAACAGCCTGTGTATATTTCTGAAGCCAACCAATATCAAGCTTATGCCTTAAATGTTAATGACATCCATCTAAGGTCTGGAACTACTTTACCTGCTCCCAAACCACCTCTGATTACAGAAATATCTGATTCACCCTTTGAAGAATCTAATGTACCTGCTGTTTCCACTGAACACATGCCTATACCCGATAAGTTTCTATGGAACCTATTCTGTAGAGACAAGATAAACCACCTTTTCCTCAGATGTTACAAAGCATTGAATCTAAACTCATGGAAGAAACCACTTTTGATATTCTAGATCAGCTCAAGAATGTGCAAATTCTAACCTTGTTTCAAGCATAAAGTTCTATTTTGAAAAGCTTATTAAAGAAGCCTATTTGAAGGAAGCCCCGGACGAAGAAAAAGGATCCCCAAACAATTCATGTCTTAGGGAAATTGGTCGATATAATGTTGGGAAATGTAGTCATTCCAAAGTATATTGGACTTCGGGAAGCCTCCAGAAAATGCATACATATAAAATGGCTGTTGTAAAAAATGTTTTGATTGATTTAGGAGCCACCATTAATGTAATGCCAAAGCATACCATGGACTCCTTGAATATTTCTAAACATTAGCTCACACTCCACAAATGTACGCCAGACAAATTTCCACAGCTCAAACTCATGGCTGATAGAAGATGTAATTTGCCACCTTTGAATCTTAGGAGTATCTTGCTGATTTTACACATTATCGCTGCATAAGTAACTTTAGGAGGGTATCCGCTTATCCTGGTAAGCCATGGTTATAAATCGCTGATGCTTTTATAGGATGTCGCCTGAGATATGAATTATTTTCATGCGTCCACAAAGAAATTGGCTTTATCCACCAAACCCTCAACTATATTTGTCCTAACCTGCCATTTTACGTGGAGAAGGAACCCTGGCTACCCTTGGCTCAATTGATGATACTTCAAAATGATCCATTTTCTCAACTTCAAAGTGAAGATTCTTTGCTTCTTCAAATTCTGCAATTCAATCTTGATGCAAATAGTTTATCTGATCCAAGTGACAGTCGGCATCAATGTTTCCTGCAGTAGCTAGATTCGGAGAGTTCATTGCCTAAACTGGATAATTTTTCATAATCCTACTTCCATTAAAGAAAACATTACTCGCTGATTCTCATGAGTAATCCTTACTAAGCGTATAGAATTGTCTCCGTGATCATTGTTTGAATGTTAACAGCAAGCTATCTCAAATTTCAAGAGGATGACTTATTAAAATGCTACAAGAACAAAGATAAAGCTTTTGCATGGGGAATATGAGGACATGTATGAATCAACCTTGAGTCTATACTCATAGGATATATATCAAAGAAGATTGTTCACCAGTTAGACAACCTCAGAGAAGAGTAAATCCAGCACTTAGAGAAATAGTGAAAATGAACTTCAAAAGTTGCTTGATGCTGGTTTTATTTACCCAATTTCTGACAGCCAATGGGTTTCTCCATTAGTCATTGCCCCCAAGAAAGGAGGAAAATGGAGAGTATGTGTAGATTACAGAGAGTTGAACAATGCCACTAAGAAAGATCATTTTTGAGTATGGATTAGATGATTTATTGCTTTCCCGAGACCGCACCACCCCCAAAACCGTCCGCCCTTGCCCTGTACGCACCAGCATTTGCCATCTCAAGTATCATGATGATACCACATATGGAGTCACATTTGAAGAAGCACTGGTGAATTTAGAAAAAGTATTAAAAAGGTGTAGAGAACAAAATTTGTCTCTAAACAGTGAAAAGTGCTTTCTAATGATGGAAGAAGGTATTGTTCTAGGTCATCATATTTCAAAGAATGGAATTCAGGTTGACCCTGCTAAAATTGAAGTTATTCAGAATTTACAAACTCCCGCAAAACAAAAAGATGTTAGAAGTTTTCTTGGTCATGCAGGGTATTATAGAAGGTTTATAAAAGACTTTAGTAAAATTGCCAGTCCACTTTATGCTTTGTTAACAAAGGATTCCCAATTTGAGTGGACCGAGGCCTGCGAAAAATCCTTCCTGCAGCTAAAGGATTTGCTTACCAAAGCCCCTGTTCTTCAAGGTCCAAAATGGAACCTGCCTTTTCACATACATGCTGATGCGTCTGATTTCAAGGTATAGGAGCAGTTTTAAGTCAAAAAGAAAATTCAATTGAGCATGCTATCTACTTTATCAGCAAAAACTTTCAAGGTCCTGAGCTCAACTATACTGTTACAGAAAAAGAATTGCTTGCAGTAGTATATGCTTTGAATAAATTCAGGCATTATGTCACAAGTTATCAGATATTTGTCCACACTGACCATGCAGCAATCAAGTACCTGATGAACAAACCTGCCATTTCTGGTAGATTGGCACGATGGCTCCTGTTGTTACAAGAATTTGATATCACAATCATTGACAAACCAGGAAGAGCTAATGTCGTAGCTGACTTTTTATCAAGACTTCAATCAGCTGCATCTGAGGAACAAGAGGTCATTGATGATAGATTTCTAGATGAACACTTGTTTTCCATTGTTGCATATACACCCTGGTATGCAGATATTGCTAATTATCTGGCAGCAAACAGAATACCAGCTCATTTTTCCCCAAAAGAAAAGAAGTTGTTGACAAAGAAAAGTTTCAACTTTATCTGGATTGCTAATTGTCTGTTTTATACTGGCCCTGATCAAGTAATGCGAAGATGTGTAAGAGAAGATGAGACTTATGATATATTGCATGCCTGCCATGATGAACCATGTGGATGGCATTTTGCAGCAAAAAGAACAGCAATGAAAATTCTTACAACAGGGTATTACTGGCCAACATTGCATAAGGATGCTGTGGCCTATACAAGGAAGTGTGACAGATGCTAGCGTATGGGAAGACCAACTAAGTCAGATGAAATGCCACTATATCCGCAGGTAATAGTCACCCCTTTTGATAAATGGGGGATGGATTTTGTGGGACCAATTGATCCACCATCAAATGGAAAGTCATATATTCTAGTTTGCACGGATTATATCATAAAATGGGTCGAGGTAAAGGCTATGACTAATGCATGGGGTAAAAGCACAAACCTGTGTCACACTTTATAAAAGAATCGGCCAACAACAAAAAAAATTATGAACTTCGACCACATAAAAGTGGTCTTTATGTTTTGAATTTAAAAATGGTGTAAACTAATGAAATGTAGAACTTTTGATGAATTTTATTGCTATAATTTTTAAAAATTTAAAAAAAAATATTTTCATTATGTTTTTATCAATCTAAGGATAGATTTTGGAATGATGAAAATTTTAGAAAAGAGTGACTTCACGGACCGTCAAGAAAAAAATTGAAAAAAACTTCATTTCTCCCTAATTTTTTTTTCTCCAAATAGGTAACTTCAATATCTTGTGCATGGAAAAAGAAAAATCAAATTTTGATGTATATTTTTCTTGTAATAACGATTTAAAGTCAAACATGTCAGAATTTGACAATTTTTACGGACTGTCAACTATTTTCAATTTTTTTAATCATTTTCAAAAAAAAAATTATACCCTTTTGAAGAAGACTCTCTCCTCTTGTGCTCCATATAAAATTTAAATTTTTTTAATAAGTTTTACTATCTTTTTTTAGATTTGTAATCAGACTCTTTTTTCATTTTAAAAACCTACTTGCATTATTTTAAAAATAAAATATATTAAAACTAATCAAAATATTAAAAAAATTATATATTTGGATTCTCCACTTCAAGCTCTACAAAAGGGTATTTTTGTTTTTTCAGAAAAATCATTCTAACTAAAGAAATACCTAGCTAAAGTTGAAAGTTTCAGAAAATTCTAAAAAAAGCTGAGTTGGCTGCCAACTAGGATGCCACATAGACAGTTTCGGTAGAAACTGTTTCTATCGAAACCCTTTCTATATAAACCTTGTACATTAAAAAATGCAATTTCAAAGCCAATTTCAAAGCGGGAAACAAAAAAATTTAATTTGGGATTCGGCCGAAACTTATTCGTCCAAAACTTGTCTGCCACATAATAGGCCACATGGTTTCGGTCGAAACCTAGTCGGCCGAAACCTTTCCGGCCGAAAATATTTTGTTCGAAACTATTTATTTGGCCAAAAGTGTGACACAACTTTGTGCTTTTACCCGCATGAGATAACAAAGTTCCTGAATTTTTGTATGAACAAATTTTCACCAGATTTGGAGTTCCCAGAGAGCTTGTAACTGATCAAGGAGCTCAGTTTACGTCAAATTTGATCACTGCACTTATGAATGACTATAAGATCAAACACAGGAAGTCCAGCCCCTATTATCCTCAAGCCAATGGTCAGGCAGAGGTAACAAACAGAGAAATTGAAGCAATCCTCACAAACACAATGTAGATTCATAAGAAATACTGGAGTAATAGACTTCCTGAAGCAGTTTGGGCTTACAGAACTACATGGAAAACAACAACTGAGTTTACACCTTTTGAGCTGCTTTATGGGAAAACAGTTATGTTACCCATTGAATTTGAACATAAAACTTTGAGGACAGCTCTTGAACTCAACATGGACTTATCCGAAGCACAGAAGGACCGTCTCCTGCAGCTAAATGCTTTGGACGAAATGAGAAAAGCCGCCCTGCAGCATACAGAAGTAATCCAACAGCAGAGAAAGAGATGGCATGATCAACACATCAAAACCAAAAAAATTTCTGCTGGAGATTGGGCTTTGTTATATGATTCCAAGTACCAAGAAAACCAGGGTAAACTCACAACACGCTAGCTTGGCCCCTATGAGGTTGAAAATGTGTTTGACAATGGAGCTGTGCAGCAGGTCACAATTGATCCAATCTGTTTCAAATTGCTCGTCAATGGCCACCGACTCTGACTGTACCATAAGCCAGTTTCCAAGGAAGACTTCATGAAGCAGTTCATTCAGGTTCCTCCCGCTACTCTTCCTGCAGCCGAAGGCTCTGGCCTTTCTCCTGCAGCGTTCCTCTAATTTTCAAAAAGCATGCCCATAATAAAGGTTTTCTTTTTAAGAAAAACCCTTTTCTCCATTTAAATTTATCACCCCCACCTCATTTCTTTATCTTCCATCCATCCATTCCATCCATCCATTCCATCCATCCATTTCATTTGTACATTTCATCTGCCCATGTCACCCATCCACTTCATCCGTCTGCATCAACCTTAATTCAGATATCTTTCCAACTTGTCAATTCATGTAGCGCCGTCATCTTTCTTCACACGTACGTGCAATTACTAAAGGTACGCCATATCTTTTCATATCGCATATTTGATTTATTTCATTTCATTCAATTACTACTATGCATGTACCGGTCATTATCACCCGAATCTCTACCTATTTTTTAGTACATGTGAGGACACATGTCATCTTTTAAGTAGGGGGCGGGGTAATTCATCGTTTGAAGCCTGTCTTTTTGCCGCTGCCATAACAGCAAAATAATCTTTCTTTAATATATTTCTGGTACTTTCCAAACGTGATTGCATGACCTTCTTTAATGCATATTTTTCTTGCAAACTACGATTAAGACTGCTTGTTTAAGAATGTTCATTTTTGGAAAAAAGAAAGAAATGTGGCGGCCTAACGGAGAAAAACCAGAGCAGAAAAGGAAATAAAGAATTTGAATCTTCAGCAAGAAATTGAGTTCAGCTAGAAAAACTGCAGACATGGGTGGTCAGTTGGTACGACATGAGCCTGTAGCTCATGAATTGTTGTTGCAAAACCCACAGACAGCCCAAGCATTTAGCCTCTGTGGATGGTTAAATTATTTTTTGAGTTTAAATGATTTTGATGAGGAGGTCACATGCATCTCTTTGAGAACACTTCAAGTGGGGAAGCCACCAGATGGGGTCTAAATACTGTTGCAAACCTAAGATAAAATTGTCAGAGGTAACCGTGAGAAAGCAAGTATAGCGATGAATTTGTGCACAACAATATTCATTTTGGAGATTAGCATATACCGTAATCGGTGAAAGATGGGAAAAATTGACTGCTGGGTTAAGAAAATTCGTAACCACATGGTCCCTCAACTTTACAAAATGCGACTCAAATGAATCCAGCGTGATATATTCAATTGGGACTTCAAACAAAGATTTGAATTGTACGCTTTACCTACATTCGCACTCTTTGTGCTAATGTGGCCCTCAGATTTCATCGCTACAAATCTTAACAAGGGAATTAGAAGACCGCAGTATATGAAAGGTGCCGATCGTGAGGATTCTATTATTGTGTTTGGGACATCCATTCCAAAGCTCATGTACCACCACGACTCTCAGAGAAATCACTGTGAAAGTTAATGGAGGACCAAAGATTGGCTAAGTAGGGGCGCTGATGAGCCTAAAATATGCTCATAATTTGATGATATGATAAAACTTTTAAATGATTTCATTTTTGTTATTTCCATGGCTGTTTAAACTTTGATGGAAACCTTTTATGGGGATATCCCCAGAAAGACACTTTTATTCCCCGCAGCCTCTTATTGTGTTGACTTGATTGCATTTATTGTCTCGTTGACTCTGCAAAAATGGTATTGGTATATCGTATACAGTTTTTAAATGGTGAAGTAGATTTGAAATGTGTGATTAATGAATAGATATCGTGTATGTACCATATGCCTCTTCTTGCGCGTCTATTACCTTTTGTTTCGCAGGTTGTTGAAAAATGATCGAGTCAAGCGCAGCCGATCTCGGCCTTAAAGTAAAGCCCATTTCCTGCACGACTTTGAGGAAGCTCCGCCAAAGACTCCTTGACCGAAACCGATTTGGAAAGATTTTTAATGAAAAGTCAATCTGGAGAGAGTGGAGCACTAGATTCTCTCTGAATCGGGTTGAACACATAAATTTATTTATGAAGTTTGTTCCTTGATTCAGGGATAAACTTTACTTCCACGTGTTTCTTTGATGAAGTTGGTTAGTTAGTTGTTCTTCTAATTTAAAAATAAGATACTCCTCCTGCGTGAGGTGGTGATAGAAGAGAAATAGAATGAGTAATAGATGATTTTTAGGTAAGATAGAAACAGAGTAGAAGAGATCATGTAAGAATCAGTATGATAATGAAAGACAGAATCTGTTTGACCAGAAGCAGAGTTTGTTGTTAGTTTTCACACCAACAAGACAATGTATTTCATTCTGTCTTCATGAATAAAGATCGATGAAGTTCTGAGTTCAGCATCTGTATAATCAGTAGATGCTTGCTAAGGGTGCCAACTTAGTAAGTATCTGTAGTTAATTAGTTAGATGTTTTTTTCTGCTGATATCCAGTTAGCTTTCATCTTTTGAAGTTTTTATGCAAACTCAGTCTTACACTGCTCCTGCGGCATAGAGATTCCATCCCTGTGACTGTTCCTGCAGCATAAGGCCAGTTCATGGTTTGTGCTTCAGTCGTAGCTGTTACAGTTTTTGTTTTAATCAAGCATAGTTGAGTTAAAGAATTCTGCATTACCATTCTGTAGCTTAGATAGAATTTCTTTCCAGTATGTATTTTTGCTAAGATTTGACTAAAACAAATTCCTAGTGCATATACTTTGCTGCACCATTTAAATTCTACGTCCCCTGGTTTGACAAGTAAATGAACGTCCACAGAAAGATATTAGTCACCTGTCGGAATGTCCAATTCCCAAGAAAGTTTTACTGTGATATTTATATCCTTTTGTGAGTGCGAGCCACTTGACATTTTGTTTTTTTGTAACAGTTTAAACTTGAATTTTTAAAAAAATTTGAAGGGAAAACTACCTACTCTCTATAGCACTAATGAACAATAACGCGAGAAGTTGGAGGAAATGTAGTTTGAGTAAGAAATTTTAAACCAAAAATAAGTTTTAAGCATTTATGAAAATATTTGTTTGCGTTGCACCCCATTTAGGCAGGATTTGGTAGTTTCCATATTTTGATGGGATTTCCAGAGAAAAGAGAATATAAAAGGAGAAGAATAGGACAATTGTTGGGTGCAAAAAGGGGAAAAAAATAGAATGTAGAGAAGAGGAGGACAAAGAGGAATATAAGAGAATGTGACAAACGCACAACATGAAAGAGGAGAGCAACGAAATCTCATAGTTTATCCCAATACTTTGAAGAGAAGGAACTATGTGCAAATAATTATATTTTACGATAAATGAAATAAAATATACCTTTTCAAAACTATTTTCTTTCTTGGAATGTGTGTTCTTTTATGAACTATAATTTTTTTAGTTGTGTTTAACAATAAGCGAATTCCTTTTCTATGTCTATATATCTGGGTACTTCGCAAGTTGGTATTGCGTGGTCAAACCCCTATAGATTAAAACTCATGTTTCTACAGCATAGTTTTTTGTTCTCGTAGGGACTAATTATTTAGTGTGTAGGACCTTTTGTTACATCTAACCAAATATTTATCTTACAACAATATCTTATGACCTTTGCAAAGCTTGTGTGGATTGCTTACGACAACACAACCTCCCTTCTCCATGTGCTACCTCCAGTTTGGTAAGGTTCTGAGCACTTACAATATGGTTGGGTTTCATCGAAGGTTGAGACACCTTTTCTAAAATTCTCTCACATTTTAAACACCTTGTGTGGAAAAGGGGCTACCAATACTATCAATTGATTTTTCTAGGGGATAAGAGGCTTGTAGACTCACAACACCACTTGAACTTCTCTGTGCTTATTACCTTTTTCAATGCATTTGTAACATTTTGACAAGGTTCAACTTTCTCCAACATCACCCTACCATACTCTACTGTGTCAACAAATGGTATTGAACATCAATGCGTTTAGCACTCACATGCAACAACAAGATCTCTGTTAGATGTATGAAAATCTCTCTGTCACATGTAGTTGTAATAGGCCCTTAAGTCAGCCCCAATTTTGTGTAAATTAAAATTGAAGCTACCTATAAATTTTCGTTACATTAAATGAGCCAAAAAAGAGATTAAAATAGTTGTGATATAAAGTTCTAGGTTACAGAAAATATAACTACTTAATTGAAAACCTAGATTTAGAAATAGAAATAACAAAAAATAAGGAACCTAATACCAAAGGATGGAGCTCCTTACCTAGGATATTATTGTGATATGTGAACATCTATGTGATGCATTGTAATCCTTATTATGCACTGCAGTCCTAGTCTCACACTGTTATCTAGCAAATTTAAAAAATTACACATCTTGGAGTGAATTGGACCTCGTCATTGCAATCAGAGCGGCCAAAAACCTAAGAATCAACTATTATTTTTGTGAAAAATCTGAGACTGAAGTTTTGGGTGATTTTCTTGGGCCACACAAAACTAGGAAAAAAATTATGCATTTGTACAGATCCATACATCGTACGAGTTATACAGGTACAAGTTCCATTAGCTCCTATGCAAGAGAAGGAACTATGTGCAAATAATTATATTTTATGATAAATGAAATAAAATATACCCTTTCAAAACTATTTTCTTCTCAGAATGTGTGTTCTCTTATGAACTATAATTTTTTTAGTTGTGTTTAACAATACGCGAATTCTTTTTCTATGTCTATATATCTGGGTACTTCTCAAGTTGGTATTGCGTGGTCAAACCCCTATAGATTAAAACTCGTGTTTCTACAACATAGTTTTTTTGTTCTTGTAGTGACTAATTATTTAGTGTGTAGGATGTTTTTATTACATCTAACCAAATATTTATCTCACAACAATATTTTATGACCTTTGCAAAGCTTGCGTGGATTGCTTACGACAACACAACCTCCCTTCTCCACGTGCTAGCTCCAGTTTGGTAGGGTTCCAAGCACTTACAATATGGTTGGGTTTCATCGGAGGTTTAGACTCCTTTTCTAAAATTCTCTCACATTTTAAACACATTGTGAGGAAAAGGGGACTGCCAATACTATCAATTGATTTTTCTAGGGGATAAGAGACGTGTACACTCACAACACCACTTGAACTTCTCTGTGCTCATTACCTTTTTTAATGCATCTGTAACATTTTGACAAGATTCAGCTTTCTCCAACATCACACTCCCATACTCTACTATGTCAACAAATGGTATTGACATCAATGCACGTTTCGTACTGACATGCAACTCCAAGATCTCTGTTAGATTTATGACACTCTCTCTATCACATGTAGTTGTAATAGGCCCTCAAATCAGCCCCAAACTTGTGTAAATTAAAATATAACCTACCTATAAACTTTCATTACATTAAATGAGCCAAAAAAGAGAGTAAAATATGTGTGATATAAAGTTCTACGTTACATAAAATATAACTACTTAAATGAGAACCTAGATACATGTAGAAATAGAAATAACAAAAAATAAGGAATCTAATACCAAAGGATGGAGCTCCTTACCTAGGATATTATTGTGATATGTGAACATCTATGTGATGCATTGTAATCCTTATTATGCACTGCAGTCCTAGTCGCACACTGTTGTCTAGCAAATTTACAAAATTACGCATCTTGTAGCGAATTGGACCTTGTCAATGCAATGGGAGCAGCCAAAAACCTAAGATCCGGTAAAAGAAAATTGGAACAATTTGTGAAAATGTCTGATGATTGCTAAAAATAGTTGATGCTCTAGAATATTCTTGAGAATGTTCCCTTGCATTTAGCGCTCTTCCCACTACAGCCAACTCCCATCATTGTCTCCCTCTAGCGTCGCTCCCCTACACTTGGATGTCATCCTACCTTGTTGTAGCCTTCACCCTAGTCATGTTGTTGATCAAAGGCTAAGAAGCCCCATCCAATGCCCAACAGGTTGCCCCTTGGTCCACGATAGGACTAGGCACTGCTTTTTAACATTGATCATCACCTTGTGGATAGAACTATAACGAATGGAAGAATGTTCAATGATGTGTATTTAAGAAAACAAAACATAAATATACTCATGCAAAAGACTAATAAAACATAGATATGTATTCAGTTAAAATTTTTAATAAAAATCACCTAAATACTATAATCAAATCATGTATTCTCGAATGAGAAAGGCTCGACCACCCTTATGGGCCCACATGTCAACTTGTCGCCTTAATGACCAAATGGGAAATGTTTAGAGGTAGGTACAAACACTAAGGTTTAAATTGTGCACAATTGGTCAATACAATGCTGAGTTGGAATAAATGACCAAAAGAACATATTTTAAAATCTCACATCTTACAAACTTAACATGGTGCATCGTCGGTTGTAGGAAATGCTAAGGTGGAGAGGATAGCCAATGATGCAATAGTTCAAAATAAGTTCCTCTAACATAATTACTCTCATAAAAATGAAAGCGGGTTGCCTATGCATTAATTATTATTATTTGTAGAATTTATAATGGAAATTCATTATCGCTTTGGGAGGTACGCTAGGCGTTATTTTTAAACACAAATAAATCACGAAGTGTGAATATTTGTGATATTATTATATTTGTATAGATTGATCCATCCAACAAAATAATGTCATAAATGCAATTCGCGAATCTACTCTTTAAGCACATAATAAAATTTCACATAGCACACATTTAACATTTATCATATAGATGACAGTTTTATGGTAAAATTTTGATAAATATTATCAACAGGGCCCATTCAAGTTTGAAATATGGACTCATCCCATGCCTCCCGTGTTTCTCACTCAGCTAAAAATTCTAATGCCCACTCTGCTATGAGTTTGAATGACCTCTCCCCCCGCCCAACCCGCTCCCTTGTGTTGAACCACTAGCCTATCTTCTCTCCGCCAGGGTGCGATTTGACTATAGATCTTGAGGGTGATACACTTGTTTTCTCTCAGCAACATGTTTTATCTTCTGTGGTGGAGGATGTAGCTACCCCTAGGTCTCCTTCTATGGGGACGTTTGTGGGATCTCCTACCGTTAATGGCTTTGTTGTGGCTCCTTCACTTGTTGATGAGCTATGCCATCCACAAAGGACGGGTGGGCTCTGCGCTCCCTCTGATTTGTGCCAGTGTTGCTCCTATGATTTCTCTTGGTGAAGATGTCTCTGATGACATTGATTTCTTCTCCGACACGGGACTAATCTGTAGGTTTTTCAATTCGTGGTCTTCCCTCCCGGATCTGCACGTGTGATCTCGACGCATTGGACACCATTAGTGGAGGGTAAGATTTAGATTTACCCTTTTTCAAGAGGTTTTTCATTGTTTTCTTTTGTTCTTTTGAGGATAGACAAGCAGTCTTGGATCATGGTTTTTGGGAATGGGTTTCTCATCCCCTATCCATAAGGCCTTGGGTTCATTCCTTCAACCCCTTGAAGGAACCCATTAATGTCATGCCTGTTTGGGTGAATTGCCTTATCTTCCCTTATAGTTATGGTGCCCCTCTACTTTTGAATGTATTAGTAATGCTCTAGGTCGGTTCTTGAAAGTGGATTGTGCTTCCAAGAACTTTACCCACACCTCCTTCGCTCGAATTTTGGTGGAGGTTGATTTGACTCAGGCATTACCTGGTGAGGTTGTGCTTCAAGTTAATTTGGTTGGTCTTGGTCTCATCTTGTGGACTACGAAGGTATCTCATTTCGTTGCAAACATTGTTTTGCTATTGGAAACTTGTATCGTGACTGTCCTCGAGGCTCTCATCATGTTTCTTCCTCCACTTGGTGGAAGAATGCTCTCTGGGACCATCTTACTATGTACCCTAATGATGTCTCTTCTACTAATAGTGAGGATTCTAGACCTCCTTCTCCTTCTGCTCAAAAAATTAATCCTATTGTTGTCTATGCTCCCTCCCCTATGGTTCATGCCGATCTCAAGGTTGTTTCTACTATGACTCATGTTGTTGAAGGTGCTAGCTCTCCCAAGACCCCTACTATTATTGCTCTAATTCTGAACAAGGCTGCCTCGAATGTGATTCATATTGCTCCAGCCTTGGTTATGGAAGTTTCACCTGAGGTTCCTGTTCCTCCATGTGTTAGCCACTCCTATGGGGATTCTCCCCCTTCTTGTCTTAATTCTTCAAATCCAGTTGATTCTTCTTGGATAGTTTTGCAACGAAGGAATAAATGTACTCCTAAGAAGGACTCTATTTTTCTTAACAAGCCCTTGGGGGAAAAGTTGTAGGGTTCAAGTGCTAGTCTCTCTTGTTATGTTTTTCTACTATTTTTTTTAACGGGATTAGGGCCATTTTGTGATTTTTTAATCTAAAATAAGACCCATTGAAGGTTTTCCAAAAAAATATCTTTGAAGAAATAAAACCAAATTAATCTCTCAATTCCAATTATGATGGTGTCTTGTGCGCAAATCTAGAAGCTTAAGGTATGGGATTTGTCATCAAGGAATTCCCTTGATGGCTAGTAAGGGTGGGCTCGAAATACTTGTTAAGTGAATAAATAATGTATGTTTGACATAAGTATTGGTTGTGGGTCTATAATTGGTGATCCAAAGTGGCGTTAAACCCATTCACAATGAGGGTGATTCTTCAAGGGCCCAAAATTGAATAGACATATATTTCAAAGTTCAATGATGATTTAGTGGCCTAGCACATATCCCTACATGTTTTGAAATAATAAAATATATCTCCAAATTGAACCAAATGTGGTGGAAGTATTCAATCAATTATTAGAGCCTCTTGATTTTTATATTATGTTTGTTTGACTATTTTCAAATTGTCCATCCCCTCCCATGTTTATCACTGTGCAAGTTGATCTAGGTTAGTGGAGTTAATGACAACACCAAAGCCGCCTCAAAATTTTGGAGAAGCCAGGGGAAACCAAGCAAGTTGTAGAGTGCTACAACAACCTTTGCAAGAGTGAACTGATAATTCTAGTGTATTCATGTACCACTTACAATGCCCAAGATCATTTTGTTTGTGTTATTTTCATGCGAAATATTTAGGGGTTGTTAAATATATCTTAGGCATTAAAATAAATTATAGAGATCAAGTTCAAAAATAAAAAATGTTAAGGGAATAAATAACGAAGCTAAGGCACAAGTGATGGTTGTGGGTCTACAACTTGTGATCCAAAGTAGTGTCATATCCATTCATATTGAGGGTGATTCTTCAAGGGCCCAAAACTTAATAGGCATACATTTCCAAAGTTAAATGATGATTTAGTTCCCTAGCACATGACCTTATGTGGTGTGAAATGATAAAATCACTCTTCGGAATTGATCCAAAAGTGGTGGAATTGTTTAGTCAATTCTTATTGCCAGTTTCCTTTCTATTTTATGTTTGCACGATCATTTTCCAAGTGTTCTTTCCCTCCTATTTTTCATCACCATGCAAGTTGATCTGGGTTTGTGGACTTCATAACCTCCCCTTCTATGAGCATTTTTTTAGCACAATACTGTTGGTGTATAGATTTTCTCCAAGTCCAATCCCAATAATTACTATCATGAAATCCCCTCCTCAAGATAGTGATGCCAGCTTTATTGAAAGACAAAAATTTAAAGAAAATGTAACTGCACATTTTACAACGACTCTGATAGGGTTTTATTGAACTCCAAAAAAAAAAAAAAATTCAGTAATAAATAGCACTATAATTTACCAAATAGAAGGTGGATTTTTTTAAATATGTGTGGAGAGGTAGGGTTTTATAATTGTTTAAATTCAACAAAAGAAAATAGAGTATGTTAAACCTACTCACAATAGTGTTTTTGAAAATGAGAGATAAATAAACTCACAACGAATATGAAAAAGGTCATCGTAAGATTCGATGGAATAAAAAAAGACATCTGGCGTAAGAGAAGGCATCGTTGCCTTTGAATCTAACATAAGAAAGAATATACAACAATAATTTCACATTGGACATGTAAGAAACTGGATTGAAATATACAACAATCCTTTATATCCATTAAAATAATCGCCTTAGACTTTATCAAACCTTTGGATGATTAGGCATCTTTATTCTTGAACCTCCAAAAAAAGGAAAAATCAAAACCGTTGGAGTATTAGTTCATCACATACCATCATGCTTGCTAGAGTAGAGCATAAAATCCTCACATGTCTTGACATAAACATTTTTTGGAACATCAAGCCATCGGGCTGCATTTTATTCACACACCTATGGGTGATCCCATAATAGTGGTTTACAATTTTTGGCCAAACTGGACACTAAAATTATTATTTTTAACTAAATCTTCACATTCGGGCACCTATACCGGCTAAACTATGAGGAATTTGAAGATGGTGCAAACTAGAGTCTCATCAAATTTTGTCTGTATATTCTAAAAATATTTTTTTCAAAAATTTTGGAATCAAATTGCACTTCTTTTTCCATCTCCCACGAAAATATTTTTTTTTCAGAAAACAACATTTTTTAAAAGTGACGCACACCGTATAATGCATAACTTTTCTTTTCCGTGAAGGATAAAATTCTAAATCTTTCAAATTTAGATTTGTAACTCTGATATCTAGTGCTTCCACTTGGTTAGCTATTTTATTGAATATTTTTTCCTTAATCAGGCTTCAAAGTCAACTAATTAATTCGCATACGCTGACAGAACGTATGTGAACTTTTGTATATGTTAAAATTTTATTTTATTTTTTGTTGATCAAGGAATTCAATATCTAGTGCACTCATATTTTTCAATTTTGCTTTGATAATCTTCTATTTTTCCACATGTGAAGAAATAAAGAAATTCATTTTGATGAAAAACCTATGTTTAATAGTAAAACTTGAAAAAACAAATACATAACAAAACCAAAACATATTAAAATTATATTCATTGGATAGCTTTGTTCTCAGGAATACCATAATCATTTTAGCCAAATTTAAATGAATTCATTTGACTTCAAAATCTAAATCAAAAGTGATTTTATCAAAGATTTTGATAGGTGTAAAGGAGACGATTTATAGGTATGGTTTAAACTAGCTTATATTCTATCCAAGCCATTTGCTCTAAGGTGATTTGATCAAACCCTTCAATTTGAATATTTTCTAAATGGAACTTTTAAGGGCTTAAATCATTATATTTTCTAAAAATATGTGATTTCAAAATTTAAAAATTGCTCCTCCGAGGAATTGTAAACCACTATTATGACAATTCCCTATCCCACTGTTGATGCTCAAGACGCTCACTGATATCCCGACAAAAACACCTTATCATCAGAAATCGGGTCTTCGTTGAACAACTTTCCAATGGGATGAGGGGATGTGATACGCCAATAATCCAAACGTACGATGATGTTTGTAGATGAAAGTTAGACCCTCAAGGCATTGAGAATAGAAGGAAAAGGATGAATGGATGGGGAACCGTGAAATTTGGAAAGACTTAGAGGAATTTTAGAATGGAATAAGGGGAATGTCAAGGTATAAAATTCTAGGGAAGGAAAGATTGGGATTACAATTTTAATGGGGATGGAGAGATTTTAAACTCCAAAAGTCTGGCAAGGATGGATGGATGAAGAAGTTTGAATTTTGACAAATGCAACAGACCTGGGCCTTTTCACGACTTTCGGGCTTCGAGGGTCAAGAAATCCAAGGAATGATACGAAAGCAAGGGAAACCCGGACAATCTAAAAGCATAAAAAATTAAACACTTAGGAAAAATTTATGTTTTAGAATTTCTAGGATAGGGGTGTCAAATGAATTGTATAAATGGAAAGGAAACCAAAACAATCTGAAAGGCTGAAATATTCAACATGGGTAAAACTTACATTCAAGCTTTGGGGACCAAGGACTTCAAGGAGGTGCGAGTGTCATGCGCTTTGGATTAACAAACTATACCAACCATTACCCATACCAAAGAGACCATAGGATGATATAATCATGCATTTTGTGGCTGGGCTAGCAAGAACACTGAGAGTAAGGATTATATAAATTGTGGTTGTTGGTAGACTCTCAAAAGTAGCTCATTTTATAGATTACAAAAGGCCAATGAGT